>CAIGRM010298305.1:0-14398 GCA_903798335.1 Fraxinus albicans
TTTTCATTGTAATTTCCTTTAGAATATGAGTTAAATATAGTTGGTTAACTGATTTAGATTGAATATAAGAGGAAAAAATGCTCAGATTCTACATACTCTTGCTTATCAGAAGGATTCTTTTCTTTTGAAACCGCTCATAGTTTCCAAGGTCGAGGTCCACCTACAAAAATGGAATTATGTCATCATTTACTTAGGATATGAGAAAAATTCAAATATCAACAGCAATTTTTAAAGATTGGTCCATCTCTAAAATTCCAATCTGTAAAGCTTATGCGTAAACACACTTGTGATAAGCCTACTTTATAAACATTTCTTTGCAACAAATTTACTCATAGTTGTGCAATTGGAAGTTCCATAGCCATAAGATAACCACTTGTGATAAGACTACTTTATAACCCTTTCTGTGCAAGAAAATTAAATTACAGTTTCGAATGAAAAAACTTTGAGAAGGACACTATCCCTATCTGATAAAACTTGAACTTCATATTACGAAAATTGAATGTAGAAGCACACATAAATTTAATCAAGTATCGTTCTTTGGCTTCAAGCGGGTAAGCGTGTTGGCAAATATAACCTGTCTGCTAAAAGAACACTCCACAACAGTAATTTCCAATTACACACAGCAAGTTTAATACTCTAAATCACCGTTTCTGGTTCAGCTATAAGTATACTCGTTTGTAAAAGTTTCAATGGAACAAAGGAAGACATATTAAAGAAACCCAATCTTAGAGGCTTTAAAAAAATAAAAGCAAAAAAGACTGCAAAAATCCAAGGTGTACCTCTAAACATCCAACTTCTAACACATTGTCAGCCAAATAACAAACTTATTATGTCTAAGTTCAACAACACCCTCAACTTCCCAATCACGATCAACCCTCAAAATCATACAAAATCAAACATAGTACAGAAGAAAGAAAATTAGAAAAAAAACAAAGATTCGTGAACATAAAAATTATGTAAATGCCTGAAGATTCATAATAGCCATGTACCTTTGCAATGGTACTTGGTACTGATGCATAGTATGCATCATTTTCTTAACCTATTCAGTGAAATGGCACATTCAGAATAATAATTTACAAAAAAAAAAACCAAATAAATTGTATGGTTCCAATTTACAGAATTCAGTATGTTAACGTGAATCTCTCGACTAACAACACCTGAGGGAAGAAGACGATGGAGAAAGGGGGCATCCCTCTCTTTCTCAGTAAAGGCAAGCCCTTTGTTGTAGTGTGGATCTCGTAGCAATGGATACCCACTGAAATGCAAAAAAGAGATTGTTTAAGCAAACAAATGAAAAATAATGCACAAACATTACGACTTATAAAAAAAAAAGGAAATCATGAAGGATCAATCATCTCATCAGAAAATAAGGAGGAATAAACCAGACTAACTTAGCGAATCCTAAATCATCTCATATAATACATCATTCTTCTGCTTTTCCAAATTCGTTAAGCTTTAAAAAAATGCTTTTACTTTTTTTTTATAGGAATTTCGATAATTCCCATATTCCTTTAACGTGTTCCAAATCTATTGATCTTTTTTCTTTTCCAGCAAACAAAATTGGATTCTTATGTGTCGTCTGTTTCTATAAAGTAATAATTTTCAGTTTTTATGTATTATGAATGACTCCATTTCTGTAATTGAATTTTTTCTCTTCAAATTTTGATTCTGTCAAAATTTTATCAAGTTTCAATTCATGTCATCTTGTTGAATTGAGAGATGCTTTCGATACGGAAAATGAGATATCATGTACTTCTTGGTTAGATAATTATTATTTTCCTTGTCATTTCTCTCTCAAATCTTGAAGGCTGTAAGTAAGCTATATAATGTAACAAGTGTTTTCTCTCCCGCTACCGAGTACCGTGACCCAGTCCATTTCTATTATGACAAGCTAAATCAAATTTTAACCCAAGTGTGATTACTCTGGACCGAAAGCAAATTTTAACAAATCATGGAAAAAAAAATCTCAAGAACAAAGTCACATTTGAACTACTCATGAAATGTCACTAAAAATCACATTTGACAAGCAATACCAAAATTAAACCCGTGTGAACTAAAAAATCAACGGAGGAACCGAGTGCAAATTTCAAAATTGCACAAGTAAAATCTTGCAGTTTGGTAAGGCAGCGAAATTTTGAAAATGTTAAAATTGTACATATAACACCTTAATATTTAGCAAATCAAACAACTCACTTGAAGGGAAGGATTGAGATTCGAGGGATGTCGACCGATTACTTCGTAGCGTTTGCGGTCGAACGCCGCGACTCGGCGCCGGCGTCGGGTTCAGTGATTGTGCGGAGCGGGGCGGAAGGTGAGAAGACTACTTTCGGTGAATGATTTGGAGGTAAATATCTTGGAAGGAAATGGGGAGAGCAAGGAAGGAAATAGAGAGAAGATGAAGTAGGGTTTTCATTTAGGGGAAAATTTGAGTGAGAATGGGTTCTTTCATTTCGAGTGTCAAAATATCCACCCTTTTTGCAGATCGGCTTGAAAACGGCTCGGCTCGAAAACAACGACTTAGCTACAGTAAATCCAAACTCACTCTTTTATTATAGGTGGTAGAGTAGAGAAGATAAGTAGGATGACCTTGGTCAAAGATGAACGGAAAAATGGAGAAAATACTTTAAACAAATATGAAAAATAGATTTTATCTAAAAAGTTGGGCAATTTTGATTTTTTTCCAGAGAGATTCATTCTTTTTGTGAGCGTGCTCGTGACCTCTAAAACACGTGACTTTGTCAATCGACCTCTGGTCTTGACGAACATCAGCCAGTGACTGCCAGTATGATTAGATTTTTGTGGTAAAATCAAACTAGAGAAAACATTTACACGAATTATTAAGGCTTATTAGTCAAATAGTTTTGACTAAACGACAAACTTCATCAAAAAGGAGAACAAAACCACAGGGTATTTATAAGCAGTCTTTGCAAAAGTAATGAAGAACATCACAAGGTAGTCCAATTACATAGATCAAGGATTCATCAGACTTCTCTCAATTTCAAACCCAAATACTGTCCTAGCGTACTTGGTTCATTTGATTTGGGGCTTCGCTTTCCGACCGCTTTTTGAGGCCTATGTGAACAGGAGACATGTCGCGAAGCGGGTATTCAATTTCCAAAGCAGCTCTCTCCTCTGAAGCCTTGAACAACTTTCTAAGTTCTTCTCTTCGTTCCAAAAGCTGCACGGGGATATTAAGATCTAAGAGTCATTATATCAGATGATATTATAGAAAAGTAACTAGACAAAACATTACTTGTTTGGAGGTTGAATGGATATCATTAAAGATGAAAATAAAGTTAAAATAATGTCTATACCATGCAATTTTGTCTAATTTGCGTACCAAAAATGCACTAAAGGGTTTAACAAGTTACCTAATTTGGTGTTCTTTAAAAACAAAAAATGGTCAAGGCCAAAATATTACTTGCTTTTGCAGGTAATTTGGGACAAAAAATACTGAACAACATCAAAGATTAAAATGAAGTAAATAAATCTTGTCAGCTGTAGTATTCAATACTCTATATAATATACTGTGTGACTAAAAAACATGCACTGCAAGAATATCAAAGAGAAATGAACATGAAGATATTACCACTTTATGTTCTGGTGGAGGAGATAGAGATCCTCGCTTAATAAGAGCTAACACCAAAAAGTGGAAGTTAGTCGACTAGACAGAATAAAAAGGAAATAAAACTGATGATTTAATCTGTTATTACGATTAAATGTACTCAATGACTCTCGTATCCTTTTCTTTGGGTTCTTGCAGCAAAGTTCATGGTCGTGTCTTAATAACTCCAGCTCATCATCGGGTAAATTTGACTCACAGCTTTTCCTTGGAACGTCTTGTGAAGATGGATTCACAGAAAGTTCTTTTAACTTCCCAATGGCCTCAGAGAAATCATTTTTTCCCTTGAAAGAGGATGAATTAGTTTGATTTTTGCCAATTGAAATGCCTTTGGTAACACAAGTTCTCAATTTGCTCACATCATCTTTCTTTGTTGCCTGCACCACAAAACGATTTCTTAGTGACTTTAGAAAAAAGGGAAATCCAAGCCCAACCCCTATAGCCTACAACTCCTACAGGTGTAATCTCGGGAAAAAAAAAATATCTTACCATTGTGAATTTTGCATTGCCTTTGGTGACACGAATACTGGCATTTGTCAAATTATCTTTCATTATTTCCTGCAACACACAAGGCTTTCTTAGTGACTTTAGGAAAATTGGTGCGGAAGTAGAATTTAAAATTTTAAACAAAAATATAGTTGAAAATCTTGAAAATACCTAGAAAATAATTTTATTATAAGGAATTGGTTATTGATAAGTATATAAAGCCTTTGTTTATTATAGGCAAAATAATTCTCTTATCTTACCAGTGCCAGGAAAAAAAACTAAAATCCTAAAAAGAGAATAAAACTCTAATCTAAGAGGAAAAACGAATCCTATTGTAATAATAACTAACTACTATCCTATTCATAATAGGATTGTCCTACTCAATTATAGCTCAACTCCTACATGATTGTCCTACATGAATATTTCTTGTAGTTGACATAGTAACAAAAGTGCAATAGAACCACAAATTTTTTTTCTTGCATTCATGTGTACAAAGCCTTGTGCATATAAGATAATTAACAATTAAAGCTCTAAGTGAGGAATTTAAAATGTAATAACGAAAGGATGAGCTAAATACCTTGACGAAAAGTGTAACAAACTGATTAAATTCATCGACTGAGGATTCCGTGACAACTTAATTTCAACATCGATAATTCAAAATATTAATAACTCCAATATAATATGTCAGACTGACGATCTCCAGCTGATGCTCATCAAGACCAGAGGCCAATTGACAAAGTCACAAAAGTGTCTTAGAGGTCATTTTCATGCTCCAAAGCAGAACGATAATATCTCAACTCCCATTTTGCATAAAAAAATAAGCTTTGCATAATCGATAACCGATTCAAAATCGCCCAGCTGGCCCAAGAAAATATTATTCTCTCAGCTTCCGTTTTGCATACAAAAATATGCTTGCATAATCAATAACCAATTATTTAATGATATAATCATAATCACCCAGAAAAAATTCATTCTCTGGACATGTTCATATTATTTGAAAGAATTTTCTTCATTTTTTTGGTTTCATCTTTGACCAAGATCATAAAAATAACTTATACATCTCTGTTATTTCATGTCTGATTTTCAGATCTACGTATATGTATTAATAGAAACAAGATAAATTCAGATAATTAAGAATGACAAGACCATACAGGTTATATTTATTCTCAGATATACAAACTTTTTATTGGTCGGCGGTGGGTGGCAAGCGATGACGAGGAGCAGAGGCGAGAGCAAGATCAGCAGAAGTGTGAATGGGAATTTGATTTTTAGGGTTTGCCTTTTTTTTGCAATTAATTTTTTTTAATTTTAACTAAATGGGTTGGGTCGGGTTTTATAAGAAAGTTTAACTAGCCGAATTAAGAAAAAACACCTTGAACTTAAATTTGGGTTACGTTTTGTTGGGCTTAGTATTTTTTTTGGATCTGATCTGAAGGGTTGGATTTAAATTTGGATAGCTCACTACTTTAGATTGCGTTATGATGTATTTATTTAGGTCTCCATACAAGCTTGAAGATGGTATTTTATTTATTTAAATTCATGATTGTCACAAACGAATACCAAGATATTCCTAATTGGTTGAGTAAAATAGATCCAAGTTTTACCTTTTTTATTACACATGATTACCACAGATGGGGATTATTGGGGAGAAGACGGACCTAGATTTTATTATTTCTACAGTTATCCCAATGGATTAGTTGATAAACATGATACAACGTTTGAGGATTCATTTACCAAAATTTACACTGCACCTAGCTTGCAGAGACAGTGGTATTCTGGTAATTATAAATAATTGTCAAATTTATAGTCAAATGAAAAGGTCTCGACAAAGTCACCGTACTTAAATTTTATTTCACATTCAGTCACTCCATTAGATGACTTTAGTGCGATTGACGGGATATGTCTATGTGGACACTAAAAATAAAACAGATTTTCATCTAATTTTAAATCCACATGCCAAGCCAATAATATTAATGACATCTAATAGAGTGAATGAATTTGAAATAAAATTAAAGTTAAATGACTCAATTGAAACTTCGCTCAAAGTTGGGTGACCTCGAATAACCATTTGCTTTGTGCCCCAGTTTTGGGGAACCATGACTACAGATGTGATGCTTTAGCACAATTGAGTCCAATTCCCAAACAAAGGGATAGTAAATGGTTTGTAACATTTTTATTTAACAATTTCTTTTTTATATTTTTTAAAGTTTATAATTACTCATTTTGTTCTATTTTCCACTTAATTTTTGTAGATATTGCAGAATTCTTTTTCATCGACATGACACATTCCAAGATAAATATTTTACAGATCCCGAAGACGAAGTTTATGATTGGCGAGGCATGCTTCCTAGAGAAAATTATCTTCCAATCCTCTTGAAAGTAAATTATTTTATTATTGTGTTCGTAGTTCTTTATCACAATATTATATATTAAATTAGATACGACTAAACGACATAATGTACATGACTTAACCTTGTTTGGTCCGACAAAATAGTAACCATTATTTTGTATATTCTTAATAGGATCTGGAATCAGCATTGAGAGAATCTCATGCAAAATAGAAAATTGTGGTTGGTCATCATACCATTAGAAGTAGTGGAATTCATGGCGACACCCAAGAGCTTGTAAAAAGACTTCTTCCAATTCTTCAGGTAAGTAATTTTTTCAAAATATTAAAATATTTTTAAAAAATTGACGAGATGCTTGACGATATAAGAATCATATACATTTACCAAAAGGTCTAAGGTGTTTAAATAGATTAGAAGTTCTCGTCAACTTAGCTGGTTGACGCAGCGAAAAGCAAAGAATTCAAACAAAAACCTTAAAAATATGAATATTGGAATCCACCAAATTATGAATAAAATAAACTCACGAAATTTGATTAATGTAAGATGATGAAAAACAATGAATTAACAATTTATTTATAAGGGTTAATAATTTAAACTAAAATTGAAAAGAATTCAAAATAAATTAAATGACAAAAATAGCACTAAAACTTTAAAAGCAGTTTTCGAGTCCTAAATGAACTTTAGATGATCAAAATTCATCGTATGTCATAGCAAAGCAATGAGTTCTACTCGTCTCATTGTTCTCTTTTTGGAACTGTATTATTTGCCCAAGAAAGGAATAAACATATGAACGAGCATGTTTTCGAATTGTGATGTAAATATTGATCCTACAAGTTTGATGCGTATCTAGTCATTAGACAAATATGATTGGAGACAAGTTAGATGGCCGTTTAGCCCATGTTTAGTAGAAATTAGAATCTAAGTCAAAGTCAACAAATCACACATTTTATAGGATTCACAACTTTTCAACTATACATTTCATCTACTTTATCAAAATCTATTAAAAATTTGATTTTAATCCCTACCAAATAGGGGCTTAATAGAATCCCTATACATAATTTCAGTGATTGGTTATACTATATCGACAGTTTAACTTCATATTCATGAATGATTTTAAGATTGGAGTCCTGAAATAGTATTTCCTAACGTGACAAGAAGATAATATTATTTGGACTAAACAAAATGCAAATCGAGGCGTGGTTGGATCCTTCTGACAGTTGTATAAAAGCTTTGTGCTCGTGCTTTATCTAGGCAAAACATTCAGAATTTAACAATGTTTCATGAAGGATATCTCGAAGATGATGCTTTCTTCCCAAAGACGTCAGCTTTTTGTTTACATAAACGAAATAAATATATATATGAAAAATGAAAAGTGTTCCATGATTTGTAAAGTAAAACTATGGCCAGTATTTGGTAGTGGAACAATATTTACTCTAAATGGCTAGCATGATGTGTCACGAACTTGTGAAGTTTTATCTTTTCGGTAATTAAGGAAAGAATGCTGCTTTATCCTTTTTTCATATACTGATACAGGAGAAATAAGAGAAAATCAAGTCCCGACGTGGTCTCACCTCATTGGGTTAGGGTGGGCCACCCGATGAGGTGGTGACCCCTCATTCAACTGTCGCACCACGTAGGACGGTGACAACTGACATTTTTTTTCCATTTTGTCAGGCTTGTAGTGACGATGAAGATGGTAGTAATGACAATGACGGTCAAGATGGTAATTCACGAGGTGATATGTCAATAGAAATGAGAGTTGATGCTCCCGATTCAAGTTTGAATCAAGAGGACATGATGATTGATGAGCCTAGCCCCCAGGAAGTGGCTGAAGTAGAAGCTGGATGGACTGTAGTTTCATCCAAGCAAAATAAAGGTAGAAGGAACTAAATTATACTCATAATTATCATGTATTCTCCTTTTATTAGCACTGTGAGACAAAAAAAGTATCTCATGTGTTTGTATAATTCTTCGAAACATTTTCTACATCAGTTTTTTCCCCACTATGCACTTGGTTTTATGGCAATGAAGAGAGAGTTGTTAAGCCTTTACTATTACAACCCTGCATCGGTTGTGGGAGAATGAAGTTTCATATTTATGTTCTCGTGTCTTATTAAGATGGATAAATTCTAAATTGTGGGTTTCATGGAATGTGTGGAATTATCGATCATTTCAATGTAAGTCCTATATTGAGATGATCGATTTAATAAGTCCTCACGTTTGAAATAAGGTATTATCGATCATTTCAAAAAATTGCATTATTTGAATGAGTTGAAATTTGAATTATGGAATTGATGGACACCAAAACTCATCTTCCTTCCGTTTGAGCCTTATTCTCTAAAACTTCATTTTCTTCAAAATCGTTTTTCACCTACATATTTTCATGATAAAATAATTTTGCATGTAAATTCGAAAGTTTTCTTACTTTTTTATTCCAAATTCTTGAAAAAAATTACTTTTATAAAATTCAATTTTTCTCAAAAATTGAGCTCAAACAGAGCCTTATTAAAATTCAGAAGATTGCATAATCTGTCTTAAGATTCTATAGATTTATAATTGTTATAAATTATTAGAAATATTAAAAAAAAAAAAATTAAAGCATGATCTTTTCCTTTTGAAAGCATTCATTTGGTTCGTTATGTAACTGGCATCTACTTATACATGAGAACATGGCATATCCATTATATTCCTCAATCAATATTATTATTTAATTATTTAAAGTCTTATTCAATAAAATCATGTAGCAAAACAACAAACACAAATTAACAATTTAATTATTCTCCCCCGTGATCGTATCCTCCTTTTGACAATTTTCCATAATGAGAATATATAGCACTCATTCTTTTACGCTATTGATTGTACTGTATTAGATAATTCTCGACAATATCAAATTTAAAATAAAAAAAACTAAACGATTATTGACTACATAATCATGTAGGAAACATGAAGGGCAAATTTTATTGGAGGTCTCCCAACTTTGAACAAAGTCTTACTCGGGTCATTTGACTTTAATTTTATTTCAAATGCAGTCAATTTGTTAGTTACAACAAAAGAAATTAACGGGTTTGTTTACATGGACGTTAAACAAGATAGAATACCACATATGATCAAGTCGATAGACATAAAGCACGATTTATCAAGTGAATTTTCATCGTGTGTAACATTTTATGTAATTTTCAACATCCACATAGGCATCTAACAGATTGGTTATACTTGAAACAAAATTACAGTTTGGTGACTTGATGAAGACATTTTAAAGTTAGGTGACTTCCAATAAAATTTATTCTTTAACATTAAAATAAAAGGAAAATTCATAGTAATGATTAATTTATTTTGGTGTATGTACACATTTGTTGGAGTCACTTGTATTTTCCACTTTATTAATGTTATTTAGGAGCATTAAAATCAGTATTTTAATGATTAGGTAACATAAAAGTTAAAAGCACAATCCCAAATGAGCATTAATTTATTGTGTTCTTTAATTCTCACTATATATTCTTGTATTAACCTGATTATAGACAACCCTGTATTCTACAACATGAAGGTCACAAGATGTGTGAAATTTCCTCTGTTAATTCTATTTTTCATATTGATCTCCTTTCCTTGTTTAACAAGAAGCACCCAAGTGCTAGATACAGATGGTAATGAAGTCCAAAGTAATACAAAATACAATGTATTTCCTCTAGAAAGAGGAAATGGTGGTGGACTTGCACTTTCTGCAAAGGACAGGCCATGCCCATTTATCGTCATGCAAGAAAACTATGAAGCTTCAAGTGGGCTTCCACTAAAGTTGTTTCCATTGGACAAGAAGCAGCAGGTAGTTAACTTGTCCACATATCTGAATATCGTTTTCTCGGCTGCCACGATTTGCGTGCAATCGACCGTGTGGAAACTTGGTAGCGTGGATGAGATCACGGGGCGGAGGTACGTGTCTAGTGGCGGCGTCATGGGGCGTCCTGGAGTGCATTCAGTTGACACATGGTTCAAAACTGAAAAGTACGGGAATGGGTATAAGATTGTTTGGTGTCCTACTAGTGTGTATAATACTTGCAAGGTTGTTTGTGGTAATGTGGGTGTGTTTGTTGAAAATGACAAGAGATGGCTTGGTTTGAGTGATGTACCTCTTGTTGTTGTGTTTAAGAGAAGTTCAAATTAACAGTGTTCAGAAAATCTCATTAATAAAAAGAACTATTACTAGCTTCTTCTTGATTCTTTCAAAATTATATGTGATTTATTACAAGAATTAGTGCAATCTAGAAATAATTTGCAAAAGATCTGTAATCTAGTAAATATTATGATGCGTGAATGTTGTAGGACTTAGACTTAGTCAATATTCTGTTAGTTATTTTCCATTTAATAAGACCATGTTGATTTAATTTGATTGCCAGGTGAGCTGGTCTTAATTCTTTCCCAAGTTTTAGCATTGTTTGTGATTTTCAAGCTGTAAGACTATTATAAATAGTCCCCCAATATGATTAATAAAGGATGTCAAAAATTTCAGAATCCTTCTTCATCCTCTTCTATTTCTCTTCCAGAAATTTAAAATTATCATTTGAGCCCTGTTTGGAAGGGATTAGATTTTTCTACAGTAAATCAATTCTCATTTTCAATCACACGTTCTTCAATAAAATAGTATTTTCCATCACATCAATAATTTTTTCTTCTTTTTCAACCACACATTTCCCATCATATCACTATTCAAAATCAATTCTTCCCCCAAAAATCTCTCTCAAACAATCTCTTGGTATCAGAGCATAGTTCCGACAATGGACACTCGTGGCAAAACTAATGTTGAATTTCGCAATGATGTGAATGAAGCCTTGGCTCGACATGAGTCCAGATTTGATCAAATCAATGTTGCCTTGCAATCAGTATTAACTGAGTTACAAGACTTGCGAGCCTCTCACACTAACCCAACCCCCAACCTGAAATTAACCCTTTTTACCAAGGAGAAACATCACATCCTACAAACACCATAAGGCCCCATACCCCAAACGACCCTCACCACCACCTCAAGCTACACTTTCCAAAATTCAATGGAGAAGACCCTACCGGTTGGATTTACAACGCAGAGTAATATTTTAAATTTAAGAACATCAGTGCTGATCAACGAGTTTAGCTAGCCTCCTTTCATTTAGAAGGCATAGCCCTACAATGGCACCGATGGTTCATGAAATTCCGTTGACTACAAAATTGGGACGAATTCACCGAAGTAGTCCTCCTTTGCTTTGGACCAACTGACTATGAAGACCCTTTTGAAGCTCTCACATGACTCCGGTAGACCTCTACTGTGGCAGCCTATCAGGAAGCCTTTGAAAGACTTTCTCACCGGGTTGACGGCCTCCCTGAGGCATTTCTTGTTGGTTGTTTTCTTGCAGGTCTTCGAGATGATATTCGCCTAGACGTAAAAATTAAACAATACAAGGTGTTGGCAGACGCTATAGGAGTTGCTCAACTGATTGAAGAGCGAAATCAACTTCAGAAGAAGCCGAATTACCCAAGTCGATCCCAACCAGCAATTGCAACACCAAGGACGAGTTCCAACTCTGCTCCCGGAGTTCTAGGCCCTCTTCCTAACCATCGTGGAAGTCCAAGTGCAAATGTTCATTCAACCACCTTCCGACGAATAACCAATCGAGACGCGAGAGAGTGTCACGAAAAAGGATTATGCTACTATTGTGTTGAGAAGTTTGCCCCGGGTCATCGATGTGAATGTCCACAAATATTCATGATAGAAGATTTGGATCAATCAAGCATTTACAAGGGTGAACAACCCCAAATAGAACCTGATAACCAAGAAACCATGCAGAAAATCTCCTTTCATGCAATCTCTGAAGCCAATCATCCCAAAACAATTCGTGTATTGGGCAAACTCAAAAACAAAAACGTGACCGTACTCATAGATAAGGCATAGTAACAACCCATTTTCATCACCTGTCCTATTGGTCAAAAAGGTGGATGATGATTGTCGATTTTGTGTTGACTATCGAGCATTGAACCGCATCACAATCAACGATAAATATCCAATTCCAGTAATCGATGAACTTCACGAAGCCAAATTCTTTTCCAAGTTAGATTTAAAGGCAGGATACCATCAAATTCGGGTACATGAAGAAGATATTTCAAAAACAGCTTTTCGAACACATGAAGGGCACTGCGATTTCATTGTAATGCTGTTTGGCCTTACCAATGCACCCTCCACCTTCCAAAGTCTCATGAACGACCTCTTCGTCCGTATCTCAGAAAATTCATCTTGGTTTTCTTTGACGACATTCTAGTCTATTCAAAGACATGGGATGATCATCTCTCACATCTCTAGATTGTCCTCAATATTTTAAAAACTAACCACTTGTTTGCTAAAGCAACCAAATGCAGGTTTGGTGTTTCTCAGGTGGACTATTTGGGGCACATCATTTCAGAACAGGGAATTGTGGTAGACCCAACAAAAATACAAGCCGTTCTTGAATGGCCAACATTTTCCACAACCAAGGGAGTACGTGGGTTTCTCGGGCTGGCAAAGTATTACCACAAATTTATCCGTCATTTTGGAGGTATAGTATCCCCATTAACTCAACTCTTGTCCAAGGAAAGATTTAAATAGAATGATGCGGCGGAACTTGCTTTTCAAAGGCTGAAGAAAGCACTAACATCACCACCAGTCCTATGCCTTCCAGATTTTTCTCAAAGGTCCGTGATTGAATGTAACGCTAGTGGGATCAAAATCAGAGCAGTCCTTTCTCAAAATAATCAGCCAATTGCTTACTTTAGTGAAACTTTGAAGGGATCAGCTTTGTTGTTGTCTATATATGAAAAAGAAATGCTAGCCATTGTTAAGTCAAGTCGAAAGTGGCGTTTGTATCTCATGGGCAAACCATTGACCGTGCGCACTGACCAAATGAGCCTCGAATATTTACTTGAGCAACAAATTACTGCACCAGCGCAAACTCGATGGCTCCCAAAGATCCTTGGATATGATTATGAAATTGAGTACAAGTGCGGCATGGAAATCAAGATGCTGACTCCTTTTCTCGTATGGTTGAATTTCAGTTCTTATCCATTTCTATGCTACATGCAGATTGGTGGCCAAAATTACAAAAGGAAGTACAGCAAGATCCTTTTTATCAGAAGTTGAGTCAAACACAATCACCTTACTAGCTAGCACTGCGAGATGGAGTCTGGTTCAAAAACGACAAAGTCCACTTGAGTCCCACTTCAGCTTTAATTCAACAAATCATAGCAAATTGCCACTCTTCATCGACTGGTGGGAATTTTGGATTCCATAAAACGCTCTCTCGCATCAAGCTCAGCTTTGGATGGCCTAACATGCATCGAGAAGTAAATGAATTTCTACATCGATGCAACATATGTCTGTTAAGATTTGGGGTTCCATCTTAAAAGGTTAATCTTATTAAGAGGAGCAGCCCAATATCTTTTATTAATTAGTCTGTGTCAACATCATTTATCGATGTGGGATATATATCTCTTAACACGCCCCCGCAAGATGGTGACTCATTTGAGCAGATTAATCTTGAAATTCACATGCTCATTTTAGAGTCTTAACAAGATCGAATCGCTCGTTGGAGTATAATGGGCTCTGATACTATGTTAAGAATTGGGGGTTTCATCTTAAAAGGTTAACCTTATTAAGAGGAGTAGCCCAAGATCTTTTATTAATTAGTCTGTGTCAACATCATTTATTGATGTGAGATATATATCCCTTAACATGCCTCCGCAAGATGGTGGATCATTTACGCAGACCAATTTTGAAATCCACGTGCTCATTTTAGAGTTTTAAAGGGATCTAATCGCTCGTTGGAGTATAATGGGCTGTGATACCATGTTAAGAATTGGGGTTCCATCTTAAAAGGTCAACTTTATTAAGAGTAATATCCCAAAATCTTTATTAATTAGTCTGTATCAACATCATTTATCGATATGAGAT
>CAIGRM010298367.1:0-12654 GCA_903798335.1 Fraxinus albicans
TCTTTTCATGATAGGGATATTTTAGACCTTTTACATCCTTTATTTATTGTATTTTTTAATGGAGGCCATTTTACCAATAAACATTGAGAAAATGCTCTTTACCCAAATACATTGTTTGACCATGCCTTTTAACAAAGAATCCCTTTTTTGTTTAATTCTGGTCAAAGGCCATTTGTCCAAAATCATTCTCTTACGAGGCTGTCGGGCCAAATTTCCCCAAAATTTTGAGCATTTTCTTGAGAAAAAAGATACCGAGAGCTCAAAAGGTGAAGTGGAAGTCATCTCATCCAAGACTCTACGAACTTCAATCGTCCCCCCTCCCTCTCTAATTCTCTCAGATCAGATATCACAATGACTAAACAGAAAGCAAATTGGTCTCCTTACGACAATAATGGAGGGTATGCAAAACCCTAGTTCGATTTATATGCACAAGAGATTTTTTAGATATTTTGATGGTAGTTTCTCATCTCGGTGTGTTGTTCGTGCAGGACATGTGTTGCGATTGCGGGAACTGATTACTGCGTGATTGCGGCCGACACACGAATGTCATCTGGCTACAACATTCTCACTCGCGATTACTCCAAAATTATTCAACTGTAAGGAATTGCTTTCTCATTTTATTTTCCATGAGTTATCCATTGCTATATGTTCTAATTTTTAAATCGATCCTTGTGGAAAAGAAAAATAAATAGCGTTAGTAGGTTGTTGTAGTTATTTAAATATTGTAGTATTACTTGATGAAATGTTAAGATTGGCATATTTTATTATAGTGTTACTGGATTTTTTATTGAGGGAGAGAACTTTACCTTTGCTTAGAATTGGGCACAATTGAAATCTAGAGAGAGAGAGATGTGATTTTTGTACAAGCAAAATTGTGATAAAGGCACATAGATCTAATCTTCACTTGAAATTATTTAGTTTTTTCATTTGACATCTTTGGTGTAAATAAGTATGGGACATAAAGTTGAGTTGTTTATTTGATATTTTTTCTTTGCTAAAAGGGCACAGGAGAAATTATTTTTTCTCACTTTTCGCTTCACTTTGCTAAATGTATGATTTGAACAGATCCTTGTGTAATGTGAAAACTGTTTCTTAGTTCATAAAGTTGGCTTTGTAAGTTCAGAAAGTGGCTACGAGATAAGTTAAAACATGCTTTTAAATTGGAAAAATTTCATATCTAAGAGATTAAATTCGACCCATTTCAAAATTAAGAAACAAGGTTTATTATTTCGAAAATCAGATATTAATTAAATTTAATTATAAAATAATTAATTAAAAATATATTTTATTAATTGAATATATTAATTCTATACTATTTGGTCGCAAATTATCGAATTAATTGGTTACAAATTATTTCTCGGTCACGAATCAAAAATTTTATAAGTCACAATTTATTCATTGATCACAAACAAAAAAATTTATAGGTCACAATTTATGTATCGGTCATAAATCATAAATTTTATAAGTCATGACTCGAATTTTTAGGTCACATTATTTATTGGTCACAAGTTATCGATCACATTATTTATTGATCAAAAAAATATTCAATTTATTTGTTTCAATCTCAAATAGTTGGTTACATATTATTTATTGGTTGCAAGTAAACCAATTTATTGGTCACAATCAACCAAATGATTGTTCACAAACACCCCCACCTACAACCACCGCCACGATTGCTACCACCATCACCATTGTCTACCTCCACTTGCACCACCAACAAAAATCACTCCAAATCCCAACACTACCAAAATATGGAAACCACCACCACCACCACTCCAACAACAAAAATCAAAACAAACATCTCATCGCCACAGCTAGTTCTGCCACCACCTGTAACACCACCATCACGACTTGTATCACCACTTCACACCAACACCACCAGCAGTACCATTAGCCGGCCAAAGGGTCTCTCCATAGCCAAGGTCCTTAGAGCCCCTACCACCACCACACTCACTGCCGTCACCACTGCTAGATCCACCATCATTGCCAACACCTCCACCTGCAAAACTAACAAAAACCACCTAAAACCTCTAACAACACCAAAACCACAACCACAACCAGCATCAATACAGCCACCATACCCCAAGCAGATTCACCAACACCGCCAACATCTCACCACTACAACGACGGCATGAAAACCACCGCAAAGCAAATCAAATCAGAGCTGGAGATGACGCCATCATTGTTGAAAACCACATCAACATGAAAACCGCCCCAAGTTGTTGCATCGTGATGACGGAGATGACGCCGCTGGTCACTTCGTTTGTGTTTTGTGTTTTCGTTTCAGGACGGCGGCAAACAAGGTAAGGGTTTAACAAATGGGCCGGGTCATGTCCACATCGTGCCGCTGCGGTGTCATGCTGTTGTCGCCTACGGCGGTGGTTCAGTGTTTTAAAAGAAAAAGAAGAGAGAAGGGAGAGACGTAGAGAGAAGGGAGAGGAAAATAATCAGGGTTTGGGTGGATGGAGGTAGGGTGGGTATATTGATTAATTTAATTTTAAAATATTATTATTAATATCAAAATGTAGAATTATGATCTGATTTTTGTAAAAACAACCTTTAAATTTGATTTTTGAAATGATAACTTGAAAAATCTGGTTTCATGTAATTTCCACTTTTAAATCTCTAAGATGATTGCTTGATGGCTCTCACTTTCACTTCTTGAGAACTTATCATGTGTATTCATCATTATTCATGAAGTGTTAAGGTACAGCTTTGAGATGTTCATTGTTGTATTACCTCAAGACCATTTGCTTAAAGGGTTCATGATGTTTAGTTTTCGCATACACGTTCTTTCCCTCTTACTTGCAAAAAGTAATTTTGTTATTCCATTCAACTTTTTGCAAACTGTATTAGAGGACCATCTTCATTCATTTATTTGGCAATGTGATTTTATATTTGTATCCCATACTTTTTGCAATTTACTTGGTTGCTTCAAAGATGTCCTTTTCTTGGCAAAGATGTAAATGCTCATTTTTATGTTTCTCCCATAATGTAGAGCGGACAAATCCGTGCTGGCCTCTTCAGGTTTTCAGGCTGATGTGAGAGCTCTGCAAAAAGTCTTGGCTGCTAAGCACTTGGTAAGTTCTTTAAGAATTTTAAGATTAATGGAAGACTTTCTAATTTTAATCTTCCAAGACAGTTAAATGAGGTTTGCATCAAAAATACACATTCATAATTGAGCTGTTCATATCCCTCTTTCAATTTCTAAATTGCAAATGCTACTGGAAAGTTTTAAGGGCATCCCGATTCATTATTTCCTTATCAGCTTAAGTTGTGAAATCACTCTAGTATAATTTTGTTCGTATTCCTCTCAAATTACTTCAATCAATTTATATCAAGTTTTCCCGAGCTTTTTGCCATCAGAGATTTTGGTTATTATTCAAGGAGCTAATTTAGGATGAATAAATTGCATATGCAAACCCTCTTGTATCTCATTGCAGCCATTTGAGTTCATCTCTGAAACCTCACTTTCTTCCTTCCATTTTCATTGCCACTCCTGTTTGGTGGTCTAAAAACTGCGGAAACAGATCAATTTTGCTTTTAATGATGATTGACTTATCTTTTAAGGATATTGCTAAGGGTAGACTGAGTTATACAATTGCTGGCTCTGAACTCTTCTAGTGCTGTGAGCCAAGGTTTAAAAAGGCGGAACTAAGTACTGAGGCGTTTTTTCTTTATGAGGCGAGGCGTAAGCCTCGAGGCGGTTTGAGGCGTAAGCCTCACAACAAACAAAAAATTAAANTGCTGTGAGCTTAAGGTAGTTGAAAGATGAATAGAATCATGCCTCATAATTTGATACTGTTTCGTGAATTGCAGCAATATCAGCATCAGCATAACAAGCAAATGAGCTGTCCTGCAATGGCTCAGCTGCTCTCTAATACCCTGTACTACAAACGTTTCTTTCCATACTATGCATTCAATGTCTTGGGTGGTCTTGACCATGAAGGTAAGACTTTAGTGAATTTTAGTTGTCTGTGGTACGGTTATCTTTACTTATATTGTGCTATTTTCTTTTTCTTTGCTCTTTCTGGGGGAAATCCTGAAGGAAAGGGCTGTGTCTTCACATATGATGCTGTCGGATCTTATGAGAGGGTTGGATACAGTTCCCAGGGCTCCGGTTCTACACTTATCACGCCCTTTTTGGACAACCAACTGAAGTCTCCAAGCCCTCTCTTATTACCTGCCAAGGTCTGATATTGTCTTCCATGCATTGATAATTTCTATGTACTATTTATGTGTAGTACAACCGAGTTATAGTTAATGATATTCTGCAGGACGCAGTTACTCCACTTTCTGAGTCAGAAGCCATTGACTTGGTCAAAACCTGTTTTGCATCTGCAACAGAAAGGGATATATACACCGTAAGTGTGTCTTCTTTTTCTTTTTCACTTTTATTTTTGTTTAGTTAGGATTTAGAATTTGAAATTCAATGTCCAAACGGGTGAGAAACTAGAAATCTTATTTCTGTGAATCAGGAATAGTTCTGCTTTTCTATGATTTGTTTGGGGTGCTTTTGCTTTTATCCACCTGCACTGTCTTCCCCGTTATGCTGACACATGTTGGAGATCCTTCTTGATGTCCTCTGTAATTAAAACTCTTTTATCCACCTGCACCATTTTGTATGATTTGTTTGGTGCCCATTGTTTTAAACTCTTTTTGCTACATGATTATTTTCAAACGCACATTCACACAATAAAATATTTTGCACGTAAACTCAAAAGTTTTCCATAGTTTTTAACCATACATTTTCCTAAAAATACTATTCAAAACTTTTTTTTTTTGCGATAACGGGCACCAAACAGAGCATAGTTTAATCTTTTTTTTCAAGTTCTCAGTATGAGTTGTTTTTAGTTCTTCCTAGTAAAATAATTACGAAGTTGCCTTTATTATGCGATCAAATTGCTAGGAGTGCCTTCTGCTTTTTTCATTTTTAGTAAGACTGGAGTTAAGAGCATTAATGCAACCTAAGTATCAAATATTACAATTAGAAGAACCTTAATCATAAATTAATGATCTACATTCTACTGCATGTTTGACAAGGTGCAGTGGACAACATTAATCTTTTTTTGTAGTATTATTTAATCACTTTGTCTTGTTCAGTCATGTGTTTAACATCCCATAATACAATGCATTGGGATGGGAAAGGACCTGGAATACTCTTTTCCTGACTGCCCCCACCAACGGGCATGTCCCTCGAACATTCACACGTGAATCAATTCCCTTTAAGCATTGAAAATTTTGACGATGAAAATTAATGTCTTATACTAAAAAATCTTGTATCTTGTATGGATGTAAAATTTTCTGTATGAAAAAAGTTTGGATATCTAATCCTATCGGACCATATCTGCCAGATGGATTTTGTGTGGATCTGGTTTTCTTTTGTCCACTTTAAAATCTTTCATCATCTTCTAATGAGCTTGTTGTATGTGTTTTACAGGGAGACAAACTGGAGATTCTCATTTTGAATGCTAGTGGTATACGTGTGGAGTACATGGAGCTCAGGAAAGATTGAATCTTCTCCCCTGTTTCTTTGCTGCTGCTCTTGCTGAAACGGGAGGCTTGATGCTCGGCATGGCTGTTGAGGGTAATTGCCAGATAATTCTTATGTTCTCATGCCACATTACTTATTTAACTCCTGGAGTCGCATTCTGCATCTTTTATTGGAAAATGTTGTCATGATGACTTCTTAATGGAAACTTACATTTCTTTATTTGAACCATGTCCTAGCTTGTTTTATATCTTTGATCAGTTTTAAATGTAGTGACTGTGTTGAATGGCATTCCGAAAGTATCCAAAAAACGTGTTTATCTTGAAAATTGAATATTCACTTGGCATCCAGATTAAAATATAAGGTATACAGAACATTAAAATGTGGGAACACTTTTTATCTTGATTGTGATTCTGCTCTTGCATCTAACCAGTGTGTGTTTTCTGATTCCCATCCCTTCTTCTCTAGTTATAATCTGAGTGCCTGTTTCAGATCAAGAAGTTTATGTTACGTTGTTATTGAGATATATTATTATTATTATTATTATTATATGGTATTTTGTTAGGTGAAAAAAACAATAATATTCATCATGTAGCTTTTACTTTGATTCGCTATCTGTTGATATCAAAGTCGAAATTCCCCAAAAGTGATGCTGAACAATACTGTATGATTGATTTCTTGCCCTGTGGAAATCAAAATTCAACTTCATCCATGAACTGAAATGAGAAAAAGAAAGATCATTGAGTCTGGTGTAAATATAATGTTTAGAATGTTCGAAACCATAAGAATAATACAAATTTGCTGCACCTGTCCCCAAGATTGGGCTCTCATATTCAACGCGAACATAATGGTCTGCTAGGCAGTTCTTGATAGAGGTGGTTCTTGATAGGTACAAGTTACTATTGATCATTTTGTGTGTCAGATTGAGAGACCATCTGAGTTGCATATTTATAGAGAAGGTAATAGTCCGGTTGACTAGCTTCCAATTGAAGGAATGCGTATAATGGGGTATGCGGAATTTCGGGAAAATGCCTTCCCTTGTGAAATGAAAAGCATTGTACTACTGGAAGCGCACGATCTATTTTTTGTGTGAGGTTTAACTTACTGAATGGTATGCAATATTGGTTTTTATGTTTCTGTTTTCATTGTCTTAAATTTATTTATGAATCTGTCGAGCTAGCCTTTAATTTTGTTATAGATGTACTAGTATTATACATGTATATTTGGACCTAACTATGCAAGTCATCAGTCCAAAAATCTGCAATTCCTCATTTTATTTGTACATTCATGACTCATTTTCGGATACAAGTACTGCATAAATGATCCATGTACTTGATTTTTAGGTAGCCGGCGAGAATTAAAGATAAAGTGAGCCGTACATTTTTATGCCCAACAATACAACTCTTGATTGGTTTACACTTTACAAAATTCGTTGACAAAGTTAGTGTCGCAAGATGTATTTTGTACACATAGCACGACTCTAAAAATAATACAATTATACAATTTAATTATATGTTAAATCCATACCCCATCGTTCTGGTAACAAGTTGATCGCCGACCTTAGAAGCGGCAAATAGGCTTCTAGTAGTTGAATTAGCATTCTTTAGGGATGCAAGCTATTTAAATCTTCGTCAACTCGTTACATAATATTTATATGTTGAATCTTTCGAATCAAAGTTTTTCTTCCCAGCTTGGACGTTGGACAGTGCTAAAAGAATTAAAGTAATATATACTTTCACGAGGTCTACAAGACATTTTAACTCAACGTTTGGTAAATATTGAGAAATGTTCGGAAAAGATTAGCAGACCTTTGATTTCCTTGGACCATGCAAGAATTCGTTGTCCGCCAGAGCCAAGAATGGGACATCGTTTCGGCTGACGAAAAGTTTTGGCTAATGGGCCTCTTTCAATAGATTTATTTTCAGTTATTATAAATCGACAGTGAGTAGTGGATAAATTTGGTATTATTTATGGATCACTCGAAACATGAGCCAAACATAGGCTTAATGGTAAAGATATACTCTTAACTACTATTATGAGAAATTTGATACATTATGGTTAAAAAAAAAAATGTGATTTTTCCATCATATTTTGATTTTATTTGTACATCTGTGACTCATTTTCGACATATGTATGGTATAAATGATCCATGTACTTGATTTTTAGGTAGAGATCATACAAAGTACCATTACGTAAACAACGGCGTGGTATCAGTCAAAGACTCTTCGACAGTCAAGTCAGTGACTGATTTAGAGAGATTTATTACTGAAGGAACGGTGTTGATCTCATAAGGTCTGCACATTGTTGGAGATTGTGATCTCTCTAGATAAATTATAGGGGAATTTACAAAAATGTCTAATTTCATATTTATCAATTAAAAAATGTCTAATTTTGATAGCTCTTACAAAAATGGTCAAATTTAGTACCGAATTGTCTATTATACTTTTAATGAAAAATGAAGTATTTTTTTTTCAATTTGTTACCAATTTCGAAAAGAAGACGTAGCTTCAATGATAAGCTACATTAAAATGACGTTCTCGACATTTTAAAAGTTATTATCGATATTTGAACCTTGTTTATCTTGATATTTCATTTATCTAGAACGAAATTTCATTCTGAACATGAGAATTCTCTAAATTTTATAAAGTTCTTGACATTTGAACTAGATTTCATTCCAAATGTTCAATATGAAGAAAAGTACTTGATGACCAACTTACTATAGATTCATATTTAACATGCCGTATTTAAACATAGACATTGAAGAGTTTTTATGATTAATCATGGTCTAATTTTGTGTATTTATTGGTTGTCAGGTAAAATTTGATTGAACATGAAATTGGAAAAAAAGAACGATATGGTAAACAGTGATGATTTCCTATGTGCTTGCACGCGCAAGGGGGAAAATTGGGCTTACGGGATACCATATTGACACGCTCAAAAATTAAATATTTTAACCAAACATTGAATTGAAATCAAAACAACTATTCCTTCTTATTTATCCCAATAGTATTGGATGCCCTCTTTACTCGCTTAACCATTCTTCCTTTGGCAACTGATATACATAACAAACCTTCGTTGCATGCATCTCTTCTTCTTCTTCCTTCGTTTTCTCTCTCTCTAAATACATATTATAGAGAGAGAAACGCATAGCATAGTTCAAGAAAATGTTGCCATTCCAAACACCTGAAGAAGCAGGGATTTTTCTTGGGAGAAACCTAACAATTGCAGAGACATTATGGTTCAAATACTCGGCCCGGAAGCCCGATTACATCCTGTATTGTCACAATACACTGTTCTTGTTCATCTTCTACACATTGGTCCCATTGCCATTTGTTTTCATCGAATTAATGCATTCCAAGAAGATTGATCAATTCAAGATTCAGCCCAGAATCCAGAATTCTTTATCCGACATGTTTGATTGTTACAGAAAAGTTTTGCTTACATTTGTCGTTGCTGTTGGCCCTTTGCAAATCTTTTCTTACCCTGTTATTGAGGTATGCGTTTCTTGTTTTTCATTAGTTAATTGATCATTTGAAGATATCTCTTTGATCTATATGAACATAATTATCACTGCAGATGATTGGAATAAGGACAAGCTTGCCATTGCCATCTGGTTGGGAGATGTTTTGGCAGATATTGGTGTACTTTCTTGTCGAGGATTATGCGAATTACTGGCTACACAGGTTGCTTCACAATGGATGGGGCTACAACAAAATCCACAGAGTTCACCATGAATACAATGCTCCAATTGGATTTGCAGCTCCCTATGCACATTGGGCAGAGATCATAATCCTTGGTTTCGCCTCATTTTTAGGTCCACTCATTGCTCCAGGACACATGATCACCTTCTGGCTATGGTTTATTTTGAGGCAAATGGAAGCCATTGAAACTCACAGTGGGTATGTATACAACTTTTTCTATAGATTATTTTCGCTCGTCTAAAAGTTTGAACTGCTAAAGAGGGACGCATTTGCCCAAATTTAGTGTTGATTCAAGTGCAAAATGTGTGTTTTGATGCAGGTATGATTTCCCTTGGAGTCCTTCGAAATTTATTCCATTTTATGGAGGAGCAATTTACCATGATTACCACCACTATGTCGGAGGAAATTGCCAGAGCAACTTTGCTTCAGTATTCACTTACTGTGATTACATTTATGGAACCGACAAGGTCTGTCCCTCCATATTTTGAACACAACGTACATGGTTTTTATATGACAATTGACAAATAACATCGAATTGGATTATTAAATCTATATTTCAGTGATTTCATGTCCCGATCTTGACTCTGTTTTGTAGGGATACCGATACCAGAAGGAAGTTTTAGAAAAGGTACTAGCAAAACATTCCCTACTCATCGTTGTGATTAGCTATGAATTATGTCTAATGACGGGATTGCTTTTTCATTTTTAACTTACAAAAGGATATTTCGCATTTCTTGTCTAATCGTGCTTGTTCAATTCACCAGACACGGAAGCAAATGTGAGGAAAACATGAAGACAGCCATGCTGTGAACACCAAGTCTTGAAGCTTAATGTATGTGCAAGTTGCTATGAAAGATGTTGTTAAGCCCGTTCATGTCAATTTTTTTTGTTCTTCATCAGATTATGCGCGGTACATGTTTCCATGAGTTGGCCATTAATAATCTTTCATTTTTGAGAACGAAAAAATTTAAATACGCCCACCGTGGGGCTCGAACCCACGACCACAAGGTTAAGAGCCTTGCGCTCTACCGACTGAGCTAGACGGGCTTTTTCTATTTGTCCACTAGTATGACATATTGAATAATGAAAAAAAGGTTTTATAAACAAAAGATTTTTGTTTGAAAAGTGGAACAGTTATCAATGTAACCGGTCTAACTCGGTGAGTCAGTAGAGCGCAAGGCTCGTAACCTTGTGATCGTTTACGGAATTCAATTTTAATGCCCTTACCAGTCCAAACCTTTTAATTAGAAAAATGAATAATTGCAGCAAAAATTTCAAACCTTTTAAATATTAATAGACTTTTCTCAAATCTTTGATTTGTTGCAGCCGTCACGTCACCCCTAACTTTTCCAATCATTGCATGTGAGACATTTTTGGATGGTTTCCATCCATTTTTCCGTCAGTTGACCATCAAAATTAAGTTTGACCATCGCAAAAATCAAAATCACACAACTGTTTTCAACCATTGGTGCCGATGTTGGCATCACATCCACCACAAACTGTCGACGACACCCTTTCTGGCTACACCCATGTTGACGGCCGCCAAACGAACTCCTCTCAAGCCTATTCCATTGAATATGATGCATCCAACATGCTTCAAGCCATGAATTCAACTGGGAAAACGGCAATTCTGGTCCTAACTACTATGGAAAACACACCAATTGAATTCTCAATCCGTGATCCACACATAGATTCAAATAATTCCACTAAGCCCGAACCCCAACATTTAAAGTTTGATAATATACAAACTTCTCACCAAATTTTCACTGAAAAAAATTTAGCTAGAGATTTAAGGTAGCGGGAGAGAGAGGGGAAACAATTGAACGTGATGACTTTAATGAGGGGGGACGATGGAAGGGTGGCACAATTGTGCCTCCAAATTTGGGCGAGTCTTTGGAATCTGAATTCAGCCATGTATTAGTTTGGTATGGGACAAGTGATGATAGTTTCGACAAGTGGAGCTCTGGGTTGAAAAGTCGATTTCTGTTGGCGCCGGTGATGAGAGACATATGGGGTGTTTTGTAGTTGGGTGTGGGGTTCGTGGGGGTGGGGGTGGGGGTGGGGGTGGGGGTGGGGGTGGAGGGTGGGTAAAGAAGAGATCTTTTTCTTTTTTAAATTTTTTATTTAATTATTTTAATATATATTTACCATTTTGCCCCTTCTAATTGATTAAAATAAGGTCAAAACTTAATTTTGGTGGTCAACTGACGGAAAAATGAATGAAAATCATCCAAAAGAGCTTCACATGATGCAATGGTTGGAAATGTTAGGAGTGATGGCTGAAACAAATCAAAAGTTTAGGAAAAGTCTGCTAATATTTCAAAGGTTTGGAGCTTTTGCTGTAATTATCCCTTAGAAAAATTTGACTAAGAGCATGTTTGGCTAAATCTTAATAGTTATCTTATAATTACACATAGTTATAAGTATATATATTAGTAAGTAATAAAATTAATAATTGTTCTCTCCGTAATTTAAAATCATTTAGAGTGTGTTTGATTGGTATGGAAAATATATTATATAAAAGAAAATATTTTCCTTAAGATATTGCTATTGAATTTGATTTTTAAATTTGTATAGATATTATAAAAATATATTAACTTGTTCCAATAGAATTTGAAAATTATATTTATTAGATTTGATGTAATGGATATTGAAAAATTATTATGGTCCTGTTTGTTTTGGATTAAAATCGTATTTTAATCTAAGTCGAAGTCAAACAATCAATATTAATCACATTTTTTATGGGTCCTACAACTTTTCAACCACACATTTCAAAAATTTCTATCACAATCTACTAAAAATCTAATTTTAATCCCCACCAAACACCCACTATATATGCATAGTTTCATGATTACATTATTGTGAGACATCGGTCTTGTGGCAGTGCGAACATCCTTTAGGTAAGGGGTTCAAGCACCTACTGTTGAAAATTTTAAAGATTTTCTAAAAATCGTCGATTTGATCCGAATTTCAAAACTATAATTTTAAACAATTCACTTGAGACATTCGTTTCTCCAAACTCTTGCCTAATCATTACACGCTTGGAAATAATTTTTTGAAAATGAGATGTATTTTTTCATGTGGTGTTTGATTTAGGGTTTGATGTGAATATTTTCTTAACTTAAATTCCACAGCCAGAATATATAGGACTTCATACTGTGATTACAGGCAGGGGCGGACGCAGAACTTAAAAGTTAGGGGGGCACAATCGAACTTGAAAAGAAATTGGGAGAAATTTTACAATCGAAAATTTACGTCCAAAAAAATCATACGTTATGTAATTTTGCATTCGAAAATTTACATGGGATATGACTTTTTCAAATATAAAATTTCGAAATTTTTTTTGTAATATTCCATATAAAATTTCCTAATAAAAGGATGAAAATTTCATTGAGAAATTTGTATTGCAAAAATAATAAATGTTAATAAAATAATTGATTTTTTTTAAAGAAAATGTGAGTT
>CAIGRM010298381.1:0-16860 GCA_903798335.1 Fraxinus albicans
ATTTGGTTCGACATAACTTTTGTGTATTTTCACGTTAGTCCTTGAACTTTCATTTCCTTTCACTTTGGTCATTTTTCACCTATTTCTTCCAAATTATGTCATCTCCATTGAATTGCCACCTAAATCAAAATATATACGTAATGAGTACATTTTGGCATTGATTAATCATACGAGCACATAAAACAAGGAGGGAAAAATATGCATTTTACATTCCTATCATCTACCAAATCAGAAATTGTCCATGATTACGAAACTAACCTGAAGCATAGTAATTTGCTTTTTGACACCTTGAAACTCAAGCTCAAGAACAATGTCTTGCATATAAGTGGAATGATTTGCTTCAAGAAAACTTGATTTTAAGCAAAAAATATTTCCGTATTATGTTGGGATAAAGACAGACCTTTAATGAGTACCCACTAGAGCAACGTAGGTTATCTTTCCCATAGCATCAGGAGGAAGCGCAACATGGTGTTGCATTAAACTGTTCTCAAATACAGTGCACAGAAAATTGGTATACTCACACCTAGATTTAGATTAAAATTAAAATTGCTGATGAATGGTGCGGTATACTTTCTTCAAGTTTTTCTACATAGTTTTGCCAAACTCATCGCATATAAATCTCCACTTGTTAAAGGATCTCCCTCTCCTGCCATAACAAATTGATATTAAATTAATGAGGGTACCAACAAGTTGCAATACATTACTAATATGCATCAAAACCAATGGAATTAACATTAAAAAACAAACTCGAGCAGTTTCCAAGTATCCAATTTCAGCTCCGTGCAGCACGGAGCTGTCGAAACTCTTCGTGCTGAGTGGAGAGTTACTCTCCCTCTCCGTTCAGCACGGAGAGTTTGACCTTTGAACATTAACAAGTCTTCTATAAAATAATATCCTACTCTGATTTTAAGACCCTGACTACATAATATTAAAAGTTGCATTGGGGAAATTCGAATTTCTTCACTTAATCCAGCCTTACATTTCAGCCTAGCTAAAAGAATCGTACTCAAATAACTATATTACAGTGTCGTAGGTAGAGAGAATTTGATCCTTCGAAGCAAATTTATGTTGAAGTAAAAGAAGGAAATTAAAATATGTGAAAATTGTTTTAAACATAATGCAAGAACTCGTGAAAACCTAATGCAAAATAAATCGAAACCACAAATAAAAAAGATCTCTCACATTTTGGAAATGAATGAAACTCATAAAATTGAGCATTTCATTGTAGAACTAAACTTAAATCCTGTATGGTTTACACTGTTCAAAAATTTTCAAAAATTCGAAATATGGAAAAGTAGTAGAAATCAACTTGCTTCGAAGACGATGGACTAAATCTCTTAAATCAAAACTCTCCTCAAAAGCACATAAATTTCATTAGTCACTAAATAGAAATGCTAAATAATTATTTATAGGTAATTGAAAAAAGAAATTTAGAGATCTTCGAAATTGAGAGAAAATAAGAATAGAAGATTACCATGTGAGGGTACTTGTCTTCATCTACAGAACGAAGGGTTCCCTGTAGGGCTTAATTGCCCTGCCAAATCCTTGAAGTACAAGAAGAACAGCTGCACATGAAATCAAAAGAAACCAAATCCAATTAAATTAAATTAAATTACAAACAAAAAGACGCAAAAGAATGAAGAAAAATGCATTACCATATTTTCATTTGTGGGAGAGAATTGGGGATGTGCCTAAAAACCTTGAAATACTTCAGGCAAAATGCAATTGAGGACAACCAAATAGTGCTTAAAAGGGATGTACCTCAACGTTCAAGATTTGAGGCCCTAGAGAGTACGAAGAGAAACCCCATTGAGATTCCATTTCTTCTTTGGTCGAATTTTTTCGTGTTCCAACTCAGCTCTAATTTATTCACTAAATCGAAACACTCAACTTCGATGTCAACGGTCTAATGTCAACTAAAAAGGTAATTGTAAAGTTTGTTTCTTTCATCAGGAGGGGCTGAAACAAATTCAGTATAACTTGCAACCAAATAGGTGTATTTATAGCATAACACAATATTCTAACCACCTTGAATTCAACCACAGTGGAGATCTTGAAAATAAAGTTAAAACTAACCATCTTGAATTCAACCACAGTGGGGATCTTGAAAATAAAGTTAAAGCACCATTCAAACAAGGTACTCACCATTTTTCCAATATAATCTAGCATGTTCTGCCACATCACTATTAAGCATTACACGGAACTCAAAAGAGCCTAGGATAAGCCAGAGACCAAAACTACAGATCAAACCTGTTCATTGAAGCAATGTTACAAACATATGCATGTATGTTTTTAGTTATAAAAGATTGGACCTTCTAACAGACATAAAGATTTAGCTTCTTGTGTAATCCACAATATCAAACACACCTGGTGTCTGCAATGTACTAAATACCCAAAAGGTGGCAGAAAACACACGAGCATTCATATCTCCTTAGATACTGTTAAAGACATGAATTTTTCTTATCAAGACTGCACTTTAAGAAACAAGAAAAACCAAAAGGACCATATGTTTTAGTACTATACAACTCTCAACTATCAGAAAGCAGCGAATAGACGGTGGTGAGAACAGAAACCTGACTTTGAACTTGAAGCAAGATGGAGTTGGACGACGTGGGTTAGCGAAGAAATTGGGGATGAAGATAGGGGGAGAGGTGGAAAGGGACGCAATTGCAACTGTGATTTGTCTCATTTTTACTGCTATGCTCTTTGTTGCTCGTCTTCTTCATATTCCTTCCATTCAAACATCTTGCTGGAACAGCTCCGTGCAGCACGGAGCTGGGAACATGGAGACACGCTGTGTCTCCGTTGCACACGAAGACACGGTCGGTGTCTCCATGTACCTTGTCTTCTCTCTCTACAATGGAATCACAAATGGGGCATCGATTAGGTGAAGATGGTGACTTTATTGTAGTGTGTAAACCCTATAATTCCCGTAAACCCTTAAATGATGTCGTTTTGGTTGACGATGGTAAAATTCAACATGTGGCAAAAAAACTGGGTTTTTTATATTGTTAGGATCATAGGCATGATTGGTATTTTCATCATCAATTATGCACAATATTTGATCCACAACGATCTTGCAAATATGTCAATGTCATTTGATGCTACCAATGTAAGTCTTGAAATTGTGATGGAGTTAATTTAAAATAGACTATGTAGGTTTGGAAGGAGAACAAAATCAAAGACGGGTGAGTAAATTCACGTAAATAGAATTACTTTGGCAATGATATTTCATTTTATGATATTTTAAGTAGATTTTTTTTAATATGAAATATGGTTACTTTGTACATGTGGATGACTGTTTTTCACCATTTTAATACTATGGTTGACTATTTTCCTTATGTACATGTGAATGAGAAACTGTTGATGATGATTGTTGTATCATTAAAGTAATGTTTTGTATGGATGAAAATGATAATTATATGTTTACGATAACATATCATAATCAGATAACAGTAGGTCACAAACAATCACATTTAACACATACCTAGTCACAGACAGTTACAATTAATATAAACTTGGTCACAAAGAGTTGAAGTCAACAAATAACAGGTCACATATGGTCACAATGAACACATAATTAGTCATTAATAGAGTATATTCAAATATTTATATCATAATATTGTTAACACTGACATAGTCATGTATATTCAAAGTCAATACATAGCAGGTAAAGACAGTCACAGTTAAGCAAGAAATTGTCGTACATAGTCACAGTTAAGAAACATTAACTGGTCACATACAATCACATAAAGTCACACTAAATACAGACATGGTCACAAAAATAACATCTTACGAATATCTGATTACAAATAATAACGGATAATGCATATTTGGTCACAAACATTTAATGCTTTAATATACTCACATATAGTTATAGTTGAGATATACATTGTCCCATACAGTCACAATCAACACAAATCATGTCACAAACAATAACTTCTTTTACAATCTAGTCACACAGAATAACAGCTCACACAAGATTGGTCATGAACATGCATTAATAACCTAAACATGGTCACACACATCACATATAATACATTCAATAGGTGAAATTCAATAAGCATATTCACAACTCATGAATTCATACATCACTAAATGAATTTGAAATTTCATATCAATATCAAAATCTTTGTTCAATAATTTGTCAATTCGAATAATCCAATAATATCCTCTTTGTGAATAAAACAAAAGAAACTGTAACTATAGAGAATATCCTCATGTAACAAAAAAGTATGTTAACCTATTTGGATTACTTTGGCTAATTCTTTGCTTTCAATTTTTCCTCTTTCTGGTTAATCGTTACCATGTTATTGCATGTCCTTCGATTGTGATCGGATTCACTCATCTTCCACATTTCATAACTTGCCATCTCTCACATGTTGACTTCTTTCTCTTGTTCTCAGTAGGGTGTCCAGAACTTCTCTTTTGAGTAGGGACGTGTGACCTCTATACAATAAACAAATATGCAAAAATCCTATTCCTTCTCACTCACATATAATAGATGGTCACATTCAATTCATTATAAGTCACAAACGGTTACATTTTTTAGAGATGTGTTCACAGATTGTTAGTACAGACCTGGTTATAGAGAGTTACATGTAACTCGAAAAAGGTTACCGACTATTTTACATGATAATTATGTTTACAACGACACTTTTTGATCAGCAAATTCATAATTCTAAAATTAAAATGAACAATATCATACTAACTGGTCACGACATTGAAAATAAAGGTCACAAAATAATTCATTACAGGTCACCAATAGTCACATTTAATGTAAACAAGTTCAGTGTGATTGTAGTTCGAACATGGTCATAGATATTCACATTTAGTGTAAAAAATGGCTGCAAATGATTTTTTTACCCAACTATAGTTAGAAAAACGCTTTTAGATCAACAATTTAAGAATTATAGAATTAAAAATAATAAATGCATACTAATTGATCATAACATATCATAATTCACTGCATCAAAATAATTTGTTCACTTAATTCAACCAGAATAACATCTGATGCTACCAAAAAATTCATACATGGATTGACTCGAATCGGATGGTTGAACTCTACACGCTAGATATCTTTAATACATAAAAAAAAGGCGTCGAGGCTTGTTCTCGTCGCCCCTCTGATGCTTAAGTCAGAGAGAGGAATGACAGAATATTGTATGCTTGAATATTATTGAAAAGACGTACATGGATAATAAGGCTATGTTACGTATTTATAGGGGATGGAGGCGGAATCCTAAAAGGACTCAACTTCCCATATTAAAAGCATTGTTGTTGTGCTAGGATTGTGTTATTTGAGTTAGGGTAAAACCCCAGGCAACTGGGGGTTAATGTTCGATTTGAACTAATATTCTAAGGGCACGTGAGTCTAGGGAGAGGACACGTGAGTTAGGGACGAGGTTGCGCATATTGATGGGTCCCAACATCATAGACCGAACCTGGGAACCATAAAATCGAAACAGTGGGATGAGGTCGGGCCAAATGGGTCAAGCAATATGGGCTCGACCTCTTAATGCTTGATCTCAATCAGTGGGCTGGAGCCTATTTTAAGAAGGGTCAAAGTTGAGCTCGGGTTTAATACCATCACAGGCCCCCATGCATCTAAGTCGTAGCTGAAGTTTCGTCCCTTGAACTGCAAGTTGAGATGCAACGAGGTGAGATAGCCCGAGAATGACCTGGGGTCTTGGTGCATGACAGCCGTGTTGACACGTGTCAGAAGGGTGTTGGGCGGTGGAAGATCGATCTTGGATGAATGCCACGTAGCTCAATCTACGATTCAGTGTAGTAAGACCTTTACCTTTCCTTTGACCCCTATAAATACCCCCCATTTTTACCTCTCATTTTCACTCTCAACTCTCTGTGAAAGCATAATGAGGTCGGGGCTTAGAGGGTTTGTGAGCAACCACTATTAAGAGGTAAGTGTTCGAGCTTATAAGTTATTTATTTTGAATAGCATAATGTCTAGTAATAGTAGAGAGGGGTCTAGCAGTAGTGGTAGCCAATCCTCTAGATCCTCGACCACCAAAAGCCCCGAGGACGTGGGTGCAGCCATGGTCCCTGTAGCAGTCCCTTTAAGCTTGCACCCAGAGGTCGAAACTAGCATGACTTACCCTAGGGACTCGACCAAATATAAGAAGCACGTTGTTATAAAGGTTGTGAGGGAGTTCGAGGTTATGTCCCTGTCCGATGTGAGGACCCCTGATCCTAGTGACTTCATAGTAGATGCTCAGGATGGGGAGATGACTTTTTTCAGAGATACCCTTAAGGCCGGGATTAGATGGCTTCTCCACCCTTTCTTCGTTCATTTTCTCATTTTTCCTTAATATGCCCGGGTCAGTTGGTCCCAAACAGTTGGACACGTTGGTCTACTTTTTCATTTTGTGTAGATACCTCGAGATTGAGCCAAGACTCGAGCTCTTAAGGGCAGTGTTCGACCTTAAGTTCGCACCTGGGTATAATTGTTTTGCTTACTTGTCGACCAATGGAGGTTTTAAAACCCCTGAAACCCCGAGCTCTCTTAGAGGATGGAAATTACGATTCTTTTTTGTGAAACCCCAAACCCCCGACCAAGTTTTCAACCCGATGTGGGAAATCCCGAATAAAGATAGGTTCAACGAGAGTCAAGAATACGTCGAGGCTTTAGAAAGGGATAGGTTGAGGTTAGTCAATCAGGATCTCCTTGCAGATAAGATCGATTATCTCATCAAGGGTGACACCCTCGACCTTGCCAACATAAGAGGGATCGAGGGTATGCCCAACTCCTCCTTTATTTTTATTGATCCCTACCATGTGATCAAGCTGATGCCTTGTAATATTTGTGCAGATTTGGAGATGTCGTTCAATCCAGCCGCTCTTCTTGCCAACGTCCACCGGAAGGACAAAGGCCCGAAGCCTAAGGCTCCTGCCCTACCTAAAGGAAACAAGCGAGCTCGAGAGCCACCATTGAGTAAAGTTCCAAGTGGGCCTAGGCAACCATCGTGACCTCTGTCGTCGCCTCATCCTTCTACTCGTACCTCCACACCTCTTGGCACTCCAAAGGTCGTGGATCTGGAGGAAGACGGACCTCTGCCCCAACCATTGCTAGAAGAACATGCTCGATGTCCTCTAATCCCGAGCCTGGTGTCCAAATACCAGGAAGAGGTCAATCCTGATGAGGGAGTGAGGGCGGTCGAGCTTATTACTCTGATGGTAAGTCGTAGACCTTGAGCTATGAACTTGTGTTTTTTATCATTATGATTATATATATCTTGACTCGATCTTATATCCACGAGCTCGATCCTACAGGCTTTGAGCATGGCCCAAGGCTTGGCCTTGAAGAGTTTGGGATCCTTGAGCAAGAGGGCTGAGCTCGAGGCCCAGAATGAGGAGAATGAGAGACGCATTCAAGAGCTCGAAGTTGAGCGTGACCTCACTTGAATTGAGATGAGGAAAGTTCGAGACCAGATAGAGGCAGCTAAAGATGAGGCCGAGGAGGCAAAGCTCAAACTTATGCATGCCCGAAAAGAGTATGAGGAAAAGCTTGGAAAAGCTCAAGATCAGGCCATTGACGCCTTCAAGAAATCCAAAGAATATGAGATGCTGCTCGGGCAATATGGTTCGGGTTCGTACCATTATAGGCTGAAGTTGACTCGATCTTTCTTGAGGACCAAACTTCCCGAGGAGCTGAAGCTCGTAGTTGAGGAGATCAAATCGGTCAACGAGCTGGCGAATGACCTCGAGCTCTCGGCATCTGAGGCCGAAGAAGAAGATCGGGCCGAGACTCCTGATGAGGCTGATCCCACCAATGCCACCGACCTTGACTGATCTTAGCTAGTGCTTTTCTGTTATACTTTTGAAGGAATTTTATGTACATTACTCGAATTGGGCTTTTATTAATGAAAGATCGATGTTCTTTGTTTTGTTTTATGATCGTGCTTTTTTGTATTGCGTGTGTCGTACAACATGTTGGTCTCGATCTGTTTGTTTGGTCAACTTTTGTACATTTACCTCGAGTATCCCATACGTGAGGTTGGTCGAGTTTCTTCACCAATAGTTCGAGCAGCGTATTTGGCCAAGTTTCAGCCAATAAGCTCGAGTTATTTCCATAATTTGCTCGAGCACTGGGCAGATTCGAATTAGCTCGAGTCATGTTGCGATAATGAGCACAAGCATGTTACTTGGCTGATTTTAGGCCAAGTAGTTCGAGTCATGCTTTTTAATCACCACGAGTTGTGCAACTAGGCCTGTTGGCCTAGTAGTTCGAGTGATGTGCTCTAATGAGCTCGAGCGTGTTACTTGGCTGATTTTAGGCCAAGTAGCCTGAGTCATGCTTTTTAATCACCTTAAGTCGTGTAGCTGGGCTAGTGGCCTAGTAGCTCGAGTGATGTGATGTAATGTGCTCGAGCATGTTACTAGGCTGAGTTTAGGCCAAGTAGCTCAAGTCATGTTTTTTAATCACCTCGAGTCATACAACTGGGCATGTTGGCCTAGTAGCTCAAGTGATGTGATGTAATGAGCTCGAGCATGTTACTTGAACAAACTAGAACAAAAAGATAGAGATAAAGACTAAGCGTGAACTGAAAACATCCCAGATCCTTCGTACTTGGTTGTATAGCCAGTTATTCGTAATAAATTTAAGTTGCCATCATTCCATGGCAGAAACTAAGCGTAAACTGAAAGACAAAGACTTTATGGCCGTAGGAACCTAGTTGCACAATCAATTACTTGTAATAACTTTTTAAGTTGTCAGCATTCCATGGCCTTGGGAGTGGTCTTCCCGAGGTATCCTTCAAGCTGTATGCCCCGCCTTTTAATTGACGTATGATTTTGAAGGGGTCTTCCCATATCGGTCCTAGCTTCCCTGGGTGATGTCCGGCAGCAGCTGCTCTCCTGAGGACCAAATCACCGCCTCTGAACCTTCTTGTCTTCACCCTAGTATTGAAGTGCCTTACAGTTTTGTTTTGATAACTTGCGGCCCTCAGTAAGGCTTGCTCTCGTACCTCCTCAAGTAGGTCAAGATGTTCAGTAGTTTGTCCATCAATGCGGGGCTCGATCATCCTTTGTGTTGGGAGACCGACCTCAACCGGTATCATGGCCTCTACGCCAAAAGCTAGCATAAAAGGGGTCTCACCAGTTGCTGTTTTATGAGAAGTCCTGTATATCTAAAGTATAGCGGGCAGCTCTTCAGGTCAAACTTCAATTCCTTGTTCTAAGGTCTTGTAATATAATCCGGTTAGTTACTTCTGCGAGACCATTACTTTAAGGGTGTACGATCGAAGTTAGGCAATGATCAATCCCGATGTTGGTACAAAAGTTTCTGAATTGTGAATTATCAAATTGCCTCCCGTTGTCCATTATCAAAACCTTCGGTATCTCGAACCTACACATAATGGACTTTCACATGAATGATCTGAGCTTGGGTTCCAAGATGATTGCCAGGGGTTCAGCTTCGACCCACTTAGTGATGTACTCTACCGCTACAATAACGAATTTCAATTGACCTTTTGCCTGTGGAAAGGGTCCAAGGATGTCCACTCCCCATTGCTCAAAAAGGGTAGCATAGGGGATGGAAGTAAGTTCTTCAGCATGAGTATATATCAAGTTGTCGAACCTCTACCACTTATCACACCTCTTTACATAGTCCGACGCGTCCTTTTTCATGCTAGGCCAGTAATATCCATATCGTATGAGATTGTAAGTTAGTGCACGAGCTCCTTGATGATTTTCGTATATGCCTTTGTGAACCACTGTTAAGGCTTGGAGGGACTCAGAGGGCTTAAGACATCTGAGGTATGATAGAGTAAAATTTCTACGAAACAAAACTCCTCCGATAATGCAGTACCTTGAAGCTCTAGTCTTGATGCTTCTCGCTTCCCGAGGGTCAGGAGGTAGGTTTCCACTAGTTAAGTATTCCAATATCGGATCCATCCAAGAAGGCTCATGGTCGATGTCCATGATGATTGGCTTTTGATTTATGCTAGGCACTGTCACCATCTTAACGTGTATTATTCTGTCTAGTTCATCTATCCCCATGAACATAAGTCTAGATAGAGCGTCGGCCTTTGCATTGTCAATTCTAGCAATTTTGATGATTTCACAGCTCTTGAATCGTCTCTGAAGGTCAGCACCTTTAGGCAATACAGGCTCAGTTTTTCATCTTTTCTCTCGAAAGTGCCTTAGATTTGGCCAACCACAAGCTATGAGTTTCTGAAAACTTTGATATGCTTGATTTGAAGATTGTATGCCAGTTCTAGAGCTAGGATGATAGCCTCATACTCTGCTTCATTGTTGGTGGCTCCAAATTCAAATCTGAATGCGCATTGGATCTCAAAAATTTTGTTAGGGTTGGTGACTATGACCCTGTTCGATGCTCCATCCACGAAGATTTCCCAAATTTCCAAGGTCTTGGTCAGGCTAATATCCAGCTGCCCTCGAGACCTAGGGGTAAGTTCTGCGATGAAGTCTGCTAAGGCTTGCGCCTTAATGGCGAGACGTGGCTTAAACTCTATATCAAACTTGCCCAATTCAACTGCCCATTTCAGTAGTCTTCCTGATACATCCGGCTTCTAAAGTATGTGCCTAAGTGGTTGATTGGTGAGAACGATAATTGGATGAGATTGGAAATATTGATGCAGCTTCCTGGCAGCTATAACCAACGCAAGTGCAAGTTGTTCAGCCAATTTGTACAGGGTCTCTGCGTCGAGAAGTACTTTGGGATTCACCAATGTGTATATCAAAGTGCTTGCCCAATTGGTACTAGGATTCAACTTAAGTCTCACATATGATGGAGGTCTCGGGTTTAAATCATGGGGGACGCGTCAGAAAGCCGTGAGGGGTAAGATGGGCCTAGGCTCTCCCAAAGCGGATAGTACGTAAGATAACGATTCCGTCGCAAGGTCGAGTCGTTACATGAGGATTGGGAATGTTGATAGTGTTTGCTTCAGCTCTTGAAAGGCAACATTGCATTCCTCGTTCCAATCAAAGTTTCGATTACGCCTCAGGATTTTGAAAAAGGGGAGACACCTGTCAGCTGCTCGAGAAACGTACCTATTCAGCGTCACCACTTGACCTGCTAATTTTTGAATGTTCTTCTTGCATTCCGGTGCTTCCATGGATATCAAGGCTTGGATCTTGTCTGGGTTGGCCTCTATTCCTCTATATGTGATCATGAACCCCAAAAACTTGCCGGAGGCGACTCCAAATGTACACTTCATAGGGTTCAGCTTCATCATGTACTTCCGTAGCGTAGCGAAGACCTCTTCAAGTTCTGAGATATGACCATCCACTTGCTTGCTCTTGACGACCATGTCGTCTACATATGCCTCGATGTTCTTTCCTATTAAGTAAGCAAAGACCTTGTTGATAAGCCTTTGATATATAGCTCCTGCATTCTTCAACCCGAGTGGCATGACCTTGTAGTTGAATCTGCCATAAATGAGGTCTTCTCCTGATCCTCCTCTGACGTAAAAATTTGATGGCCTGAGGTACTGTCCACAAGACTATCAATTCGAGGTAGGGGATAGCTATCTTTAGGGCATGCTTTGTTCAGATCTATAAAGTCAATACACATTCTCCACTTTTCATTGGCTTTCTTAACAAGAACGACGTTGGCAAGCTAATTGGGATATTGGACTTCCCGAATGAACTTCGCATTGACGAGCTTGGAAACTTCTTCTCGTATGACTTTCCGCCGTTCGGGTGCAAACTGTCTCCTTCTCTGCTTTACTGGCCTTAAACCTGAGGTTATGTTAAGCCTGTATACTACGACCTCGGGGTCTATTCCAAGCATATCTTCAACATTCCAAGCAAATACATCAATGTTGCAGGCTAGGCAGCTAACAAGTTGGGCCTTGGTTGTAGCATCAAGATCTCTAGCAATTGTGACTTTTCTTCCAGGCTTGAGCTTAACCTTGTCCATCTCTTCCACTGGGGAAAGCCTCCCATGATGCTCAAGTCAAGTTCAACCTCATAGAGTTGCATGACGTTAACCTTGATCTCACGAACGCTGGTAACATAGCACTGTCTGGCTACTGTTTGACTTCCTTGGACTACTCCGACCCCATTACTAGTTGGAAACTTCACTGCCGGGTGGGAAGTTGAGACAATCCCCTTGATTATGTTCAGTAACGGCCTTCCAAGTATGGCGTTGTAGGCCATAGGAGTACGTACCAGTTGGAATGTTGTGAAATACGTAACCTAATTCCCTTTTGATCCCAATGTAAGAGGTAACCCAATAATGCCTTCCGAAATGACGACACCACCTCTGAAACCCTAAGGAGATTTTTCACCGGCTTGAGCTGCTTAGCTGATATACCCATCCGAATGAAAGCCTCATGTGACAGTATGTTAGTTGCACTTCCATTATCCACCAGAATTTTTCTTTCAAAATTAGCAATGATCGCCGATATGACTACAGCATCATCATGAGGAAAAGACATGCCCTCTAGGTCCTTTGACCCGAAGGTGATGTCTCCCACATCGCCGAGATCCAAGCTTGAGACCGAGTGGTATTGTCTGGCGTACTGCTTATGCCCGCTGTTGGAGTCCCCTCCCGTGGCCGTTCTTTCGACAATGATATTGATAGTCCCCGCGGTTGGTTGTTTATCTCTCCCATCTTCAAGGGCCTTACCTCTATTCTGGTTGTTCTGCTAGCGCTTATCTTGACTAACGTATGTGCCCAGTAAGTCATTCTTGATTAGAGCCTCGATTTCACGCTTCAAAGCGAAGTATCCTTCGGTTGTGTGTCCATGATCTCTATGAAAGTACAGTACTTGCTTTTATCACGGGCTTCAGGTGGAAGACTGTAGTCTCGAATGCCACTTCAACTCCTTAAGGCCTTTGATTTCCATCAGAATGTTAGACCTAGTTGTGTTCAGGTAAGTGAAAGGTGTTGAAAGAGGATCTTGCTTTGGTCTGTTTCGGAAGGGGTCCGGGCGCTAGCTGGACTCATGTGGCCTCTTTAGGTCGAACTTCTTTAATAGTAGGGCGTCCCTCCTTAGAAACATGGTCTCCTCCATGTTGATGTATTTCTCAGCTCGGGTCAGTAGGTCGGTTATCGACTTTGGAGGGGTCTTTGACAGTGACATCTTGAATGCTTCACATCTTACGGAATATGTTAGGGCAGAGACTATGGCTGTGATGTGCAGATCGAGGATCATAAGTCTCTTCTTATTAAACTTTGCCATGAAATTTTGAAGTGTCTCGTTGGGTCCCTGACGTATCTGTATGAGTGATGCAACTGTCTTCCTGATGTGCTTACTACTTACAAATAACGTGGAGAACTTGTCTGCCAGGTCCAAAAGGAAGATATGAAGTTGGGTTCCATTGTGGAGAACCAATCTTTGGCTACGTTGGTAAGTCTCTGAGGAAAGGCATTGCACATTACAACATCGGGTGTGACCTGTAAGTTCATGATATCTGTGTATATGTTTAGATGGCTGATGGGGTCAGCCGCCCCATCATACTCCTTCACTCGAGGGTACTTAAATTGATTGGGTAGAGGGTATGATAATACATCAGAGGTAAAAGGTATGTAAGGGGTGCATCATGTTGCTGTCCTAGACTTCTGAAGCATTCCCACCGCGATTCCCTCTTGGATGATCCGTGCAAGATCAATCGAGTCTATATTAATTGATCTTGAAGCAACGGGGATATGCCATGCGGTGAGGGTACTGGGGTGTGTTTCTCTGATGTAGTAGTTGAGTAAGCGTGGCTACCTGCTGCGGAGTTCTTCCAATGCTTTGGTGGCGACTGTTGCCGGTGGGTGAGGTAGTTCTCCTGATGATATCTCCTGGGGACCTAGATGGTGTCCGGTGGGGGGTTGGCTAGAAGCGGATGAGCTTGCTGGAAGATGTCCTGAACGTGTGTTAACCATGGCTTCTGGTAGCACTTCCCACAGACGGTGCCAATGATGCTACCAAAAAAATTCGTACCTGGATTGACCCGAATCGGATGGTTGAACTCCGCACGCTATGATATCTTCAATACCTGAAACAAAGGCATCGAGGCGTGTCCTCATCGCCCCTCCGATTCATAAGTCAGAGAGAAGAATGATAGAATATTGTATGCTTGAATATTATTGAAAAGATGTACTTGGATAATAAGGCTGTGTTACGTATTTACAGGGGGTGGAGGCGGAATCCTAAAATGACTCAACTTCCCATATTAAAAGCGTTGTTGTTGTGCTAGGATTGTGTTATTTGAGTTAGGGTGAAACTCAAGGCAACTGGGGGGTTAATGTCTGTTTTGAACTAATATTCTAGGGGAACGTGAGTTAAGGTGGAGGACACGTGAGTTAGGGGATGAGGTTGCGCATATTGATGGGACCCGACCTCATAGACCCGAACTGGGAACCATAAAATCGAAATAATATGATGATGTCGGGCCAAATGGGTCAAGCGATATGGGGCCGATCTCAATCAGTGGACTGGAGCCCATTTTAAGAAGGGTCAAGGTCGAGCTAGGGTTTAGTATCATCAACATCAAACTTGTAAAAATAAGCACAAAATCAAGCATGACCCATATCATTTTACAACATTTCAATCCTTAAAAACCAATTGCAAGTGAATGTTTTATACAAAACTAAATAAAAAATTGGCATTATTTTATAGCATTCAGTATTAACACATAAAAAATCAACACAAATTCACGACCAACACATTAATCAAATGCCCTAAACAAAAAACTCAACTTACAGGCATCATCAATCTCTCGTTAGCTCGATACATTTTGTTTGAGTGCAAACAGAGTTTCAATTGCTTTACTATGTTGAACAGTGATTTTATGTGATTTGATTCAACAATTTTGTGGTCAATCGATGATTTAGTGGAGAAATTGTGGTGATTTAGGAGAGACTTTGGGAATTGGGACTTTAGAGAGAGAAAGATAGTGTTTGATTATAATTGGAGAGTGATAAAAATCTTTTGTATATGGAAATAATCCCTAATTTTAAGGATGTGTTATATATAATCTGTTTGAGCACCCTTTTTTTTTTTTTTTAACAAAAATGCATTTTAGAATAATGATTTGATGGATAATGTGTGGTTAAAAAAGAATGAAAATTTTTGAATTTGTGTGTAATTTTTTTAATTGAAGAATGCGTAAATAAAATAAGGGGGAAAATAATGTATATTTTTTTATTGAACTTAGCTGTAAGAACTCGTCTATCAGAGGATGCTTATATGTCTCTAATAGTTTGAGAGTTATTTACGAGATGTTTATTCCTCAGCTTGTAAGATATTTATTTAATGTCTCGCGCAATATATATTCTCGGCTTCACAAGATTTTTTTTCTCGCCTCTCACTATCGTCAAGCCTAGTAGTGCGTTCTTGTCTATTTGAGGCTACTTATAAGTCTCTCATAGTTCGAGAGCTATTCTTAAGTGTTTATTCCTCACCATGCAGTATGTTTATTGATAATAGCGTAAAATATCATATTTTTCCCAACTTATTTATTGTTCTCGTGTGATTATTTGATGCCAAAATGCATTCATTATTTTATATTTTGATTTACTTGGCAATTTGATGGATATGGTGAAATTTGGAATGAATAAGTGAAAAGGGGCCAAAGTGGGAAGAAAACAAAAGTTCAAGAACCAAATTGTAAATACCTAAAAGATACTTAGAAGGTAAAACGAAGATATGAAGATTTGAGAGTGTTAGGTATCAATTGGATGAGGAAAGAAACCAAATGGATGAAATATAGTCGGAGTACTATCACATATCAACGTCCAGCCGAAAAGGTTATGCTTCGAATTTTCAGTCTCAGTTTGAGACCCATTTCTAGCATAGAAAAGTTTGAATTTGAAAACTTATTCTGGAAGATTTGAGCCCTTTGAGTTAGATTTTCAACTCATTTTAAATCGTCTCAATCGGATATCGAGAGAGAAAGATACGACCAAAATACTGAACACTGTCCAATGAAAAAAAAATTATAACTATGTGGTCGCATAGTTTAAAATCCTTGCGACAGCATAGAAGGCTTTAGAGAATTTCAGGAAAAATTTTATTGATTCGTCATAATTGGATTCTTGTTGTCGAATTATAAAACTAGGGTTAGAAATAATTATTAGTTGGTGATTCTGGATCCTAGTGCGTCATTCATTCATAAATTACTTAAAATTTGTATTCAACCATCAATTGCATTTGGTTTAGTAATTAACACTTGCATCATAGTTGATTTAATTCTAGTTAATATTATCGTTTCGGTTATGGTCGTAGTAAATAGAAATCAAATTAAATAAATCTCCGTGGGAACGATACTCGGACTCAAAAAGTCAACTTTATTACTTGTTAACGAACCGTACACGTGCAGGAGTTCACATTCGAAATATATTTTCATGTGACATTATGAAATGCTCATTACTTTAAGATGTCTCTTTACTACACTTCTTATGCTCTGCAACCCTAATGATCCAAAGTTATTGTGGAATAAATTCAAATCTTATATGGTTGATGACTATATACATGAAAATATACATTCACACATTGCTGAAGTACGGGCTCTAGAGGATATTAGTTGTATTTTAGAATCCTTGGGTAAGAATATAAACAACTATGAAATGGTACCATTCAATGTAGATATAAATGAAAATGGCAGATTAAAGAGAATGGTTGAAGATGAGACAACAAATTTGAATATTAAAGGAGGCCATGTTTATGCAGCAAGTTTGAATGACAAACAACAATTTGCATATGATTCAATTATGGAAAAAATAACATTGGGATCAAGTGGTGCTTTCTTCATTGATGGTCCAGGTGGCACATGTAAAACTTTTTTATATAAAACATTGATGACTGCTGTAAGGTCTCAAAATTCTATTACTTTGGCAACTGCATCTTCTGGAGTATCTGTATCTCTTTTACCTGGAGGTCGAAC
>CAIGRM010298392.1:0-14953 GCA_903798335.1 Fraxinus albicans
TTTGCGGCTGGAGATTGAGCTGCAGGTGGGTGAGTGAGAGAGTTGAGAGAAAAATCGAGGGAGTGTGAGAGCGAGACTGAGGGTGAGAGTGAGAGAGTTGAGTGAGAGGAGCCAATTTCGCGTGTTTTGGGATTTTGCGTGTTTTGGGAATTTGGTCTGAGTTGGGCTTTTATTTTCCAAAATGATATTTTTGTTGTTTTGTGTTTTTAGTTATATTTTTTTTTTCCATTTTTCAAAACGCATTTTCAAAAATAAGATAGAGAACGCGTTTTCGCTGTTTTAAGAAATTAAAAACAGAAAATAGCTGGAAAACGACAAAGAGAACAGGGCCTTAATTGTTCCAAGTGTAGGTCGGACCATGAACTTTTCAACTACATGTTTATTGTTTCAAGTGTGGGTTGGGACATGGACTTTTCATCTACATATGTTATCAACTTTTATCAAAATTTGCTAAACTTTTTATCATAAATTTGTCAAACAACCCTTAAAGTTCAATTAAAAAGATGTTAAATTTTTATCATAAATTTGTCAAAAAAGATGTTAAATTTTTATCATAAATTTGTCAAACAACCCTTAAAGTTCAATTAAAAAGATGTTAAATGTTAAAACCATTAACATTTATCTTAAACAAAAATGATGCATTTTCCTAGAGTGCCTAGACGGGTAGGATGGTAGCCAAACACTCTTTAAACTCGACCTAACCCGACATAGTCTACTTGAAAGGCAAGTTGTGTAGTACTGCGTGTTAGAACATAATAGAAATTTTCTTCATTTTGCAATCACAAGTACTAAAGTTTTAAGATAAATAATCGTTTTGTTGGTCACAATATAAAATAAGTTACTTAATTTACTTATATTTCTTATATATAAATAAGAAAACCGTAACTTATTTAAACACACGTAGAAACAAAAACATGTTAAATTTGTATGTTTAATTTGCTTTCAAGCTTAACCCAACAAGCTAGAAGGAATTGTGTCAAAACTCGAAAGTACTTGATTTGCATATAGAAGTGTCAAACGAGCCAAGCGGCTCAAGCCCAAGCCCAAGCCCAAGCCCAAGCCCGAGCCGAGTGGGCCGACTCGCTAGTTGCCAGTGAGGCGAGCCCACGAGCCACGCAACGGTCACTGGACTTACAAGTGGCCATTTTGGACACGTTAAATTTTTTCCTTCTTTTTTTACTCTAGAAATATCCCAACAAATTTTCAATTTTTTTCACACAATATTCCAACAACAATTCTCACTCTCTTCGGCATTCTACAATCTACTACGTTCATTTCTACCTTTAATTTCAATTATTATATTATTCAATATCAATTATCACACTACAAATTTACAATTAAATCTTATAAATAAACTTTTTTTTTAATTCTTGATTTCTTTCCATACTCTTTATTTAGTTACTTACTATACAGTCTATACTATACATATTACATTACATATTCTATAGATTTCATCACAATTCACAAATGGATTCACATTCATTTGTTGAGGTTGTTGAGGGCTTGTTCAGTGTCGAAGTTGAATCACTTATAACGTCACAAAGTTAATTTGAGAATGATTTTGCAGCTCTTTTCGAAGTACCCATTCCCAAAAAATATTCCAAATTTGAAAGCTCACGGAAGTAATAATTCAATTGACTTAAATGACGTTGATGTTCCCAAAGCGGAACATGAATTAGATATTCCTGATACAAGATGGAAGGGAAAGGGAAAAAAGGCAAAATGTTGGGATCACCTTAAATTGATTCTAACTGATCGTGTGATCGATGGAGTCGCAGAGTCTAAAATAGTATGTAAATACCATCAACAACAATTGACATGACAAAAGGATATTGATACCACACACCTTAATCGTCACTACAAAGTACGTGCGGCAAAAAATGCGCTTCTTGGTACCAGTCAACCGCAACTGCAATTTGGTAGTCCAGCCGTCGATTTTGCTTCTATGCCACTTTGCAAGTTTGTTGTCAGTGTTGAGTTGCCTCTAGCAATAGTGAACAACCAACATTTCGTCTCCTAAGTGAAAGAATATCTTCAATCGAGGTACGTTTTGGTAAGTAGAAACACTTTTCGTTCCGATACAATAGAATATTTTCTTAATACAAAGAAACAATTACTTATCGATTTATAAAAATATGGGAGTGTTATATCTTTAACTTCGGATTTATGGGAAGTGATTAATAAAAGATGTTATATAGTCACACTTTTACACTACATATACCCACCTTAGTGTGTGCATAAAAAAATTATTGTTTTTAATATTATTGAGCTCTCTCCCAATTCTAATAATATATATAACTCTATTATGAGCATTATTAGAAAATATCATTGCAAGAGAAAAGTTCATTCTTTTATATTTTGAAAACATTTGTGTCAATAAGTTAGTTATCAATAAATTGTGTAGGGTTGCAATTCGATTTCAGTGGTTATTTATACATATTCGTTGTGTGTGTCATATTTTTAATTTAATTGTGCGGGGATAGTTTGAAGCATATTAAGAATGAAATTTAAAAAATTAGGGATGCACTAATATATATCACGATTTCACCTAACAGAAAACAAGATTTTGAGGGATTTGTGTCGAATTTGGGGTGTTAAATACGAAAACATTTGTTAGTGACATAATGTATAGATGGAACTCCAATCACATATTATTAAAATCATGTGAAGGACTTGACCAGTTCATAACTAAATTTTACAACAATATGCATATTAAAAACGAAGATCACACTATTTTGAATGAATCTAATTGGCTTTTAGCTCTTAATCAAAAAAAATGTGACAAGTTTTTATGACTCTACAAATATTTTATTTGAAGTTTACTATCCCATTAATTGTATGGTGCTTGAACGTTCTTATATAATTGCAAGGGTTTTTCATAAATATGAAAAAAATCTCGATTTTAGTAAAATTATATATTTTATGAAATTAAAGTTTAAAAAATATTGGGAAGACTTGCCTTTGTTATTTCATTTAGCATGCATCATAGAACTCCGATACAGTTTATCAAGTACTAATTATGTAGTTGATCAGATTTCAACTCTCTTCAAATTTTCAATAAAAATAGGTTTAGTACGAATGATTAGAAATTGTATTTAAGAGAGTTAACTCGCATATTCTAACTGAGGCTTGAAAAACTAGGTAACAACTTTATATCTTTATTTGGGCAATATTAAAAATTTGGTAACAACCTATTCAACCTCATTCTAGGTTGTTATTTGCCTTGGTCCCGACTTTACAAAAAATTAATAATCAAGTATTGATGCTCGATAACTTAAAGTTAGCCTCTATTTGTCTTTCATTCTTTCAAAAAAAAAAAAAAGAATTTACATATTCATTTTCAATCATACATTATACAATAAAATATTCTATACATAAACAAAACAAAAATTTCCTACTTTTTAACCACATATTTATAATATATTAAATATTACATCAAGTGAGAATCATTTTTTGGACGATTTTAACCCTAACACAATAATACCTTACTTTTCGTTTTTCAATATGTAATAAATACTATAAATTTTTGTCAAGTATGAATTGCATGTTATTAATTCCCAATTAAGTAACATTCACATTAATCTAGATTCAGTGAATCTTCATTGATGAATCTTCATCTACATGAATATAGAATTATTATGAATGAATTTATGAAGGGTGTTTAATTTCATGTATTAGCATTTAATTCTTACAAAATTCTTGTCATGTATGAATTTCATATTATTAATTCTCAATTAATTAAAATTTGAATAATGTTATTCATCCACACTGGGGATGAGCCACAATTTATGTGACAATTACATAACATTAAATGATAAATATCACATCAAGTGAGAATCATTTTTGGACGATTTAACCCTAATACAATAATACCCTATTTTTCGTTTTTCATTATGTAATAAATACTATAAAAATTTTGTCATGTATGAATTTCATGTTGTTAATTCTCAACTAAGTAACATTTACATTAATCTAAACTCAATGAATCTTGATTGATGAATCTTTATCTACATGAATCTAGAGTTATTATAAATGAATTTATTTCTATTCATGTATCCAAAAATGTTAATGGGTGTTTAATTTCATGTATTAGCAATTAATTCTTACGAAATTCTTGTCATGTATGAATTTCATATATTATCACATCAAGTGAAAATCAATTTTTGGACGATTTTAACCGTACTACAATAATTTCTTACTTTTCATTTTTTAATATGTAATCAGCACTATGAGATTCTTGTCATGTATGAATTTCATGTTATTAATTCACAATTAATTAACATTCACATTAATCTAGACTCAATGAATCTTGAATGATGAATTTTCATCTACATAAATATATAGTTATTAGAAATGAAATTATTTTTATTTATGTATCTAAAATTTTTAAAGGGTGTTTAATTTCATTTATTAGCAATTAATTCTTACAAAATAATGTATGAATTTTGTGTTATTAATTCTCAATTAATTAAAATTTGAATAATGTTATTCATCTTCACTGGGGATGAACCTCAATCTATGTGTCAATTACATGACATTAAATAAATATATCATTTAATACCATATAGTTGCCACATAGATTGTGGCTCAACTTCAATGAGGATGAATATCATTACTCTTAAAATTTACATTAATCTTGAATCAATGAATATTGACTTGATGAATCTTAATCTATATGAATCTAGAGTTATTATAGATGAATTTATTTATATTTATGTATTTAGGAATTTTAATGGGTGTTTAAATTCGTGTATTGAAAATTAATATTTACGTACCAAATGTAGTATAAAAAAGCTGATAATTTATAGTATTCATCATCACAAAAATATGAATAATAGAAGTTGAATTTTGAGAGCACAATTTTTTTCTCTTAAATTTTTATCCTAAATTTTATTTCATTTAGTTCATTTGAGACTTATCATATCCTCTTAACAAAATGATATCAAACATTATCTTTACATCACTTATAAAAAGTATTTTAAAATAACGTGCAACGCATGTTCAACTTTGACTAGTTATTCTAAATTCACTATTCAAAATAACATTTTTCCAAAAAAAAAAAAAAAGACCACCAAACAAGGGATTAATTGTGAAATAATTTAAGCTAGTGAGACAAAAGAGCTAGACTACGTTGTCTTGCAAAGGTTTTCAATGCGTGAAGTGGGGCCGAAAGTCTACCCCATGCTTCTCGCTCGAGCGAGCATAAATAAATAATTTTTTTTTGTGTGTGAACTTCGCACACAAATAAGCATGGTGCCAAATTCTTTTGAAATTTTGAGATAAAGACCTAGCTTAAGTGGTAAGGGTGAAGTCTTATTGACCTGAGTTCGATTATCCATATGGGGGAAGGGTGAAATTAAAAAAAAAAAAAAAACCTTTTGAAATTTTACATTCTCATGCATGAGACAATTTTGGGACGAGGAAAAAAATGCTATGCTATTTAGAAATAATTCAACAAAAATGGCACGATCAAAATATTTAACTCAACTCATTTTTGTTTCTTCTCGAGTATTTCCATAAATGTTATACAAAAATTAGAAAGAAGTGTTTGATTGCATCAAATTGAAGTTTGGTGACCTTAATTGTAGTTATAGTGAAAGTTGAGTGACCACAAATGTAATTAAACCTTTGAAAATAAGTTCTTAAACTACTCTTATCTCTACAACACCGACATCAATGGTTTTTTTCTTTAAAACGACAAACTATTAACTATATCTATAGAAATAACATTTAACCACTATTTATTTCGTCGCTAATGTCTCGTCTTTAATTTTTATTGTTGGTGTAGTTTATTTATTGCAGGCGTTTTATTTTGTTATGGTCAGGTTTATTTTGTCACTGGCTGATATATTGTGAAAATATGAGAAGATTTGGTGTTACTTTTCCTATGATTCAAGCAATCTAAATTATATAACACAAATGCTGGAAATCTCCAATTAAAGCACCCTTTTGAGACTTTATACTTTGCCTTTCAAACCACATATATATATAACATCAATAGTTGTTCGATATTTTCATGCAAAGTAAGGCCATGGCCAGTCATTTCCCAGGTGTTCTCATTTTCATTGCCCTTATTTTCTCAGTAGAAGGTAACTATCTGTGCAAGAAATGATTCATTTCTCGATATGTATGTGTCATCTCTACGTAGGGTTCATGTTAGTCGATCTTCTTTGTAGCATCCAGTATTCGGATGCATCATAAACAAGAGTTAAATTGATTATAAACTCCATTTAATTCTCGATGAAAACAGAGTTTTGTGAATTCTTCCCAAAACTGGAAGATCATTCCAAGAACTTCGAACATCGAGGGTTCAAAGTGATTACTGTCACTTAATAATTACTTAATAAGGTGGATTGGATAATGCAAGTCAATATCTTTTCTAATAATCTGCTAATTACAGGTAGCAATGTGTCGATCGTAACAGCAAAAGGTGCTCCTGTTAAGCATCAGTCCCCGTGGAGGTGCTTAGCCATCATCGGTGTATGCGACAACAAGACATTGAACGACACTCGTTGTAAAGTGTTGTGCGTCGATTACTTTACAGATCTTAATGAGTTCGGGTATTGTGAGCAGATGCCTGGTGTTTCACATACCTTTTGCTATTGCGAATATAATTGCTTTAAGCATAGAATTGCAATGCTCAACTAGAAAACTTCAGATTTATGTGGGTTGAACCTTTTTTTTATTTTATTTTTTTGTGCATCACAATTGTGAGATATTATCTCTCTTTGTGATTAGAATTTGAAGAATATATTTTGACTTTTAATCTTTTACCCAATCTCACGTGTCCACATAAGGCGACGCAAGAAATTTAATGTGGCGAGGAACATTAATGTCAACAAAGCGATTGAATCAAAGATGAGACAATAGCTCCATTTTACTATGAAAGACTCGACCATAGAGAGTTTTTGTCTTTAAAGCTCATGTCCTCCGAAGATAGTAAAAGAACTATCAAGTTTTTACGTGAGCTCAAACAAGAGAAATCAATGTAAGACTAGGCTCTGGACAGTATAAATAATACAGCTTAGAAGGAGCTTCATATCAGATAGAGTCGGTTTCTGATAAACGTTCTCATGTTTCCAAATCAAATCACGCCCTATATAATCGGTTTTGATAAATAGTCGATTTTGCAATTTTCCATCCCTAAAAGTTTAATTGAAATAACAAATCAGACCCTATATATTACCCATGTAAAGTTTTGCTCACTAGCTATTTCCTAATTATTGGTTTTCATGGAATATTTTCTTATTGAAGGATTATTATTATTATTATTATTATTGTGAGACTTGAAGAAGTTACTACCTTCTTTTCCTAAACTCTAACATCACATCAATAAAAATTGATTATAGTAAGTTAATGAAATATAGAAAAAAATAGAAAATAATTCACTTGAATCTTCCAGTGTTGTAAAAATAAAAAAAAAATCTTAATTTCTATCTGCTAATTAATCATTTTCTTCAATAATAATAATAATAATAATAATAATAATAATAATTAATTGCAAAATCAATCAATTAAGATATTTTTCTTAATATTAGTTGTTATTTCGTAGATAAAATCAATTTCTTATTCATTTATGTTGTGGTAGATTATCATCAAAGTGTTGCTTGTATATTTGAATTTGTATTTTATTTGACTTTGTTGTCTAGATATATCTTATAGATAGAAATTAGTTTTCTATTTATGTAATCTGTTTATCAAAGGTGTCTTATCGGTTAATTTAGGTTGTTATTGCAACTTATCAATTAGTTTATGTTTGTTTTGATGTACCTATATAAATACTCCCATCTCATTAATAAAAGATATACCATATTATATTATGTGGAAGTTTCACATATCCATGGTTTTCAAATTCTCAATTCAAAAATTAGATTTGAAAGGATTTTTTTATTCAAAAATAATATATTTTAAACTATTTAATATTGTTACCCGTCGGTTCCAAGGTCCAATGAAATGAGGTCACGTAGCACGGAATTGTTACCCTTCTTCGTGCTACTGTCGTCACTCCAGTAGGAACGCGCGGAGAATAGTACTTGACTTAGAGCGAGTGGGCCCGGCATCTGTTGATTCATTTTTTGGAGTCAACAAATATTACAAAATTAAATTAATTTAACTCAATACCACACATACCCATCCAACCCTAACCCCACGAAACCCTAATTAATCTTCATTTTTCGCCTCCACCCCACACCATACCTAGCAAAGATGATCGTCGAGGCTATAGGCACTGTCGTATGCAACTCTCTCTCTCTGTCTCTCTCTCTCGTCTTTTGCATCTATTTCTCTGTTCGTCGTTGATGGTGCTGGCGATGTACATGCGGTTGGTGGTTCGCTGCAGCAGTCTGATTGTGAAATGATGGGAGTTTTGGCAGTGATCTGCAGGTGATCTAGTTGTGAATGATGAGATTTTTCCGTGATCTGTAGCAGCGGCTATAACGGAAGCTCGGGGGGAAAAAATTGACTTTAGGCCACTGCACGATATATAGTGGTTGATGGCAATTATGCAATGTTTGTTTGAATGGAGTGTGTTGGTTTGGTTATTATGTAGTGGTTGTTTGACGGCGATTATGCAGTAGGATGGGATGACACTGTTGATGGTGTTGGTAGTGCTTAGGCGATTGGGGTTTGTTGCAGCGATCTTGCCGTGAAATGACGGGAGTTTGGACATGATATGGTAGTAAATGACGAGATCTAACTGCAATCTTCAGCCGTGGCTATAACTCGAGTTTGGGGGAAATCAAGCTTTAGGCCACTGTGAAATATGTAGTGGTCGACGACGATTATGTGAAATAGTGGTGATTTTTTGTGGTGGGTGTTGGTTTGTTTGAATGGTGGAGATGCTGGTGGTGCTGTCGGTTGTAGTGAGGTGGTGGTGATTTTGGTTGTGGTCGTATTAGCAACGGTGTTGTTGGAGGCAGTGATGAGGTAATTGTCACAATTTGTGGTGGTAGCCACATATTATTTGGTTGATTATGATCAATAAATTGATTATTATGGAACGAATAAATAATATATGACCAATGAAATCGATAATTTGTGATCAATAAATAATGTGTGATCTAAAATTTGTTAAGTTATGACCAATAATTTGTTAATTTGTGACCTAAAAATGATTTATGACTAATTAATTTGATATTTTGTGATCATGACATAAGTTTGTGACTTCAAATATTTGTGATTTGCGACCAAGTAATAATATGTGACCTATTATTTCGATAAATTTATGATCTATAAAATTTATGATTTGTGAGTGTAACGTCTGTAATTGTGATTAATACATAATTGTAATCATAAATTACATAATATCGCGACCTTAATTTAATAAAATATATTTAATTAATTATTTCATAAATAAAATTTGATATTGATATTTGATTTTTGAAATAATAAACTTCGTTTCTTAGTTTTGAAATAAGTTATACTTCATTTCTTAGATATGAAATTTTTCCATATATATTTCTCAAGCTCTATTATGGTATCAAAGCCTATTAAGCTCAAACGAGCTATTTGGAGACTCAAAAATTTGAGTACGCGAATTTCAAGATTGAGGCCCTATTTGATTCGCATTATTTTTTTCATTCTCATTCTTCTACTCATTTTCAACCACACGTTCTTCAATAAAATGATATTTTCAATCACATCAATAATTTTTCTTTCTTTTTCAACCACACATTCCCCATCACACTAACAGTAAAAATGCATTTTTACCTTCAAAATGTGTACCAAACAGGGGCTGATATGCACAAAATGAGCTACCATCTTGTTGGGACATATTAAGAAATAAAATCCCACGTCGATGAAAACATATACCAACTTATAAAAGATTGAACTATTTCTCTTAATAAAATTGACATTTTAATATGAAACCCAAATTCTTAACAAAATGTCCCTTGAATTCCCCTTTCCTTTTTTCTCCATTCATATAAAATATTCAGTAAAATAAATAACAAATACAAAAATTTGACAAAAAAATTTGTCCTTCTTTTGGAGTTCAAATTTAACTAATTCAAGACTAAACCGAATTTTCATTGAATTCTAAATTTATCCTTTTACAAAGTCAATAGTAAATCAATCATTAATTAAAGGTCGATACAAAACAATAAATGCTTTTGTCTTGAAAGTTTACGCTTCATAATTTATTTTGAAGCATAAAAGAACTGGACAAAACCATTCTAGTTTGATTCGATTCCATTGCTATATAAGAAACCACATGTAGAGAAATCTCCGTACTTCGTTTTTGTGTTCATTTCCCTTCTCATCAAAATTGGCTCGAAACGTACCATGGTTAAGACCTTTTATGTATTAATTCTCACTATTTATTAGGACATCTCTTTGTTTCAACAAAATTAGGCCTTCCATTGCGTGCCCTTAATATTAGGCAGAACTTATCTGCTCCACTTGTTCTTGCGGTTCACTTTCTGCCTTTAACCTCTTTTTATGAAGAGATTAAAAACTCCATATGAAACAAGTCTGAAACTAATAATTCCGTTTTTCCAAATCAAACAAAGAAAAAATGGCCTTCTATGGCACTGTACAAAAATGCAAATCTTGTAATAAAACTGTTCATTTTGCTGAGACTATGTCTGCAGATGGTGTTCCTTATCACAAAACCTGCTTCAAATGCAGCCATTGCAATGGGCGCCTCGCGGTAATGCTTTTAACTTTTCGAGTTTTGGGTTGGGTAGTACATTTGTTGAAGATATAAATATGAAAAATGAAGGGTTTTTATTTTCGTAAATTTTAGACGAAGGGGTGCATGATTCTAGTTATAAGATGAAGAGGGAAATCAAGAAAACAAATTTCTCGGATATTGTAAAATTTCTATGATCCAAAAAATCAAATTTAAATTTAATATCATGTTCATTTCGTCCACCTTCTTATTATCCAACAATTTCATGTTGGATAAAATTGAACTCTTTTTTTTTAACCATATCTACTATTTTCCAACCTAGCATATCAAACATACCGGAAAGTTGACATACTTATAAATAAAAATTACTTAATTTTACTCTGGGATCTCTTTGAAATCATCAATTAATCTACTTGTGTAGATGATGTTTACACATTTGTTGACAAACGATGAGGTGGTATTTATTTAACTCTTGATTTAAATAGATGAAATTCAAATCAAGTGTCAAAATGTGCCTTTATTATATGTTAAACTAATTGTACATTTAGCATAATTGTTAAATCATTACCACTAGTATTACAACTACAATGCACCCCCAATTGTTATGAAATGACACAACTTGTTAGAATTTGGGTGTGACCCGAATTCCTTGTTGAAATAATTAAAGAATTTTAATTGAAGTGTACGTAAAGGAGAATTCAGTTTTAAATGTTATTAGTGTCCTATGTCAATTTGAAGTTCTATTTTGGATGCCCATTGGGAGTTAGAAATTAGTATTGGACTTGAAGGAGAATTTGGATGGAGAAAACATTTTGAAAAAAAAAAAAAAAAATTCGGCAGACTGCCCGGCGCTGTGGCGCCCGGAGGTGGGCGCCGCGGCACCACCTGTTCTGTTTTATTCAGTTTTCGAGTTTTCTTCTCTTACTTCGTTTTGGACTCGATTTTTGGTATCCTATTTCATCTACAATTCTACCAAGAGGGTTTGGACGTCCCTTACATGTTCCCTATAAATACTAAGCTCTTCTATACAATTTTATAAGTGTGAGAAAATAGATTACTAGAATTATAGGATCCATTGTAATTTTCCGTCTTCTCCATTATTCTTGAGTCAATAAAATCTCTTAATTCATCTACTATATTCTTGTCATTATTATTTTTTACTTGATTACTTAATCATATACTTTATTATTATTTGTCATATAACTTCTACATCTCAATCTGATAGTTTGTTTCACAACACAACTTAATGTCGTTAGAGTGATTTAGAGAGAGTATAATCATTGTATATAATTTTATTTTCAACTATTTATCTAAAGGCCGCGTATAAAGTTTGGCTTAAAGCCCCNATTATTATTTGTCATATAACTTCAACATCTCAATCTGATAGTTTGTTTCACAACACAACTTAATGTCGTTAGAGTGATTTAGAGAGAGTATAATCATTGTATATAATTTTATTTTCAACTATTTATCTAAAGGCCGCGTATAAAGTTTGGCTTAAAGCCCCTAATATGTCAAAACCTGCACTGGAAAGATGAAGTGGACCGACTCCTAAATAAAATTTGTTTGTATGCATATATTACTTTGACATAAAATGTACCTCAAGAATTATTGTATTGTATTTGTTGCAGATGAGCAACTACTCATCCTTGAATGGAGTCCTTTACTGCAAGCCTCACTTTGAACAACTCTTTAAGGAAACCGGAAGCTTCAGTACTAAGAAGTATCAATTTGCAAGTGAGCTTCTTTTTCATTCGTTTTCGCTTTCGCAAGTAAATAATTAATTCATATCATTGCATACATTCTTATTACATAATTTTTATTTTTATTTTCATTATTTTATAGCAGCTGGGAAGCAACCAGAACTGGTACAGCCTCTCTTTCATCAATTTTTTTTTCAGATATTATATTTTTTGGTATATTTTATGCATGTATCAATGTGATTACAGAACAGGACTCCCAGTAAAGTCTCTACCTTCTTCTCTGGCACCCAAGAGAAATGTGCAGTATGCCAAAAAACTGTGTACCCACTGGAAAAGGTTTGTTTTTTCCCCCTTTAAAATCGACGAGCTAGCTAGCAGGGGCTTAACACAGACTCCTACCACACGTGTTACGAAGAAAGTCGGGAAATTAGAGTACACGCATAATTTGCACAACCAACATAAGGAAAATAAGACGGAAAAGATGGACTATTAACTAGCTCTAAACCTAGCTTTAGCCATCAGTGTTAGGCCCAAAACAAGTTATTCTAAGGATCGAACTTTACAACAACCACATAATTGCAGAAAATTAAAGAAAATCAGAACACAAGGATTTTTCGCCCCTAAGGGCCCGGATGTTCAGTCTTACGATCTAATCGACCGTTGAGCATCTACAATGTGATATAACTCTAGATCCACTAAGAACAAACCAAGTATTAGTACAGAATGTACAAAGAAACCAACAGTTTCTTCGAGTTTTATCTCGCCTCTTCTACAAACGTAATCACACAACCCTCAATCTCTAAATGACCGTATACAACAATCAAAACTCACAAAGAATCAGAGATTGAAGAAAGGGAGAAGAACAAAGAGGCTCAAGCGGAACAATCTGGAAGCAATCAAGTGCCAAAATCAAGTCACGTATCTATCCAACTCAACACTCACAATCCAATGATCACAATGCAATTACGTGTAGGGCAGATCCTCAACCATCAAGAGGCCAAAACCGTGTTCACTTAAATGTGGCCCAATTGCACAAATGGCCCAACATGCCCAGTAATAGTGAGGCAGCCATAATACATTAACAATCACGATCTTTAATAAAATTATTTCCCGAAAATACAATTTAAAATGTAAAATATAATTTTCATCCCTCGCTAGCAACTTCAACTATTAGGTAAAAGTGTCACATAGGTGTCGAGTAAGTAATATAGAAGAATAAATTATATGTTTACAGGTGACAGTGGAGGGTGAATTTTATCACAAAACATGCTTCAGATGTGCTCATGGAGGCTGCAATTTGACAACCTCAAATTATGCTGCTTTGGATGGAATCCTTTACTGCAAACCTCACTTTGCACAATTGTTCAAGGAAAAGGGTAGCTACACTCATCTCACCAAGACTACTTCCATGAGGAAAAATGGTGGGGAATCACCAGCTTCTGAACTAGATCAGCCTCAGGATCCGAAGCATGTCGATGAAGCGGAGCAACCCAACTCTGAGGTTGCACAGGAAACATAGATTTTTTGTCCAGAACTATGTAAACTTGCTGCTGCATTAATTCTTTTGTCAAACCGCGCATCGTTTTCTTGACAAAATTGAAGTTTTGAGTTGGTTGTGGACTGTTTATATTATTATTTTTTCAAATAATTGTCATACTGAAGATTTATTGTAAAATTTTTACTTTTCATTGATCACATGTATTGTTGAGTCCATGTTCATTACATAGCATACATTTTATATTTAATTTAGTTGTTTTTTTTGCGTTAATTATACAAAATGATCGCAAACTTCAATATTTCTTAAATATGGTTATTAAATAATGCAAAATAATGACAAAATTCTTGACAATTCAGAATTTATTGTGTGCGTTAGTAAGGATTACTATAGCGTCTTAATGGACTAGAAATTCTCATCAACTTTGCATAATATGTCGAGATTACTTAGATAGTTCGGAATTCATGCAAATGAAAGAGAGAGATTTGATAATACTTTGAAAAGAAAATGGTTTTTTGAAAAAATCGACAACAATTTTTAAAAAGTTGACCTTATTTAGAAATTGAAAATCAGTTGACACATTTTACTCTTTCTAAAAAAGATGTTTCCATGTAATTTCTCGACAAAATATTGTACTTACATAGAACACGTGATTACACGTGACTGTGTTGGGATGTCATGATTTACCATAGATTCTGTTTTGGCATCAACTTTCGGCTGTAATTTTATCAATTAGTTGTATGATATTATTTGGAGTGGATAGTGTTGGCTGTAATTAATCTAGTTTTAGACTACCAAATCTTTGTTTATTCTTAAGCAGCTGACAAAGGTTTCAATGTAGTACGTTCGTGTCTTTGAATGGCATTTATTTCTCCTGTCACACGCTCACGCTGCTCTTGGTTCCTGTTTATAATTTAGAGTATTAAAATAAAAGGCCAGAAAACGGAGATGACAGAAAAGGGAAAATGAATTGATCTTTCAATTAATCAAACTTGAATTTTACAATACAATTCTGTGATATAAATAGAGAGGGATGATCTTAATAAACTAACTAATTTATGATTAATACCAATACAAAGATGACACGTGTATTTGGAGTGAAATCTTGATATAATTTGAAAAAGC
>CAIGRM010298418.1:0-17900 GCA_903798335.1 Fraxinus albicans
TTTAATTGTGTGTGTGTTTCATTTGCTTGTTAGAATTAAATTGATTAAACTCGTGTAATCTAAAGTAACATTCCTCGAGGGATCGACAACCCGGACTCAAAAAATTCACTTTATTACTTGTACGCGACCCGTGCACTTGCGGTATATTATTTTAGCGAACAGAATGCATTCATGGGAACTTTGCTTCAAAAACATGACATTATCATTATCAAAACATGAAAATCCAAAATGAATCATACAGGAGCGTAATGATCCAAATCAAGCTCTAGGAGCTTGTTTCAAGCCATGGAGAGAACGACACAATTTACAAACTTGACCAGGCTTATGTGGAGACTCGAGTGGGGGATCTCATATAAACTTCTTAAACTAAATCTCCATTCATTTTTACAGCCATTTGGTAGAGATTCCATTTTCTGATAGTGGCAATAAAAATGAGAGCACGAACTGTTTTTATTTTGGTCAACATGGGCAAAAGTCTCTTCATAATTAATTCCATGTTCTTGAGTATAACCTTTAGCACCGAAAGTGCCTTGGCGTCTTTCCAAGCTACCAACGTAGCGAGTCATAATGTTAAAAAATCATTTACAACCAATCACATGCTTGCCTTCGGGCAATGATAACAATACACAAGCACCTGTCTTTTCGAGAGCATTAAGTTCTTTCTCGACAGCATTTTCCAATATTAAATAGCATCTTATAATATTTTGGCCTAACTAAGAACTGGATATTTGACAAAAAAAAAGTACTAAAAAGCCGACTAAAAGATTGGAGGGAACGGAATACCTATCTCGTGCACGCCTTGTACGCACCGGAGGATCCAACATCCGGCGAGCACCCGCGGCCACCCTTACTGGATCTGTCGGCATTCAATTTTTTTTTGGTGTCAATGTATATATTTGTTTGGATATATATTTGATAATTTCATTTGTTTTCAAGAAGGATTATGCTAGATATACACAATCATTTACACATTGGATTACACCACCCTCACATAGAGGGGGCCCACACACAATAAAATATTAGTGGGCCCCCCTCCATGTGAGTGGGGTGTAATTCCGTGTGTAAACCACCGGGTGTACATCTAGCATAATCCTTTCAAGAAACTCTTGTAGCTCAGTGGGCAAGAGACTTGTTTAGCAAGCAGGGGGTCTTGAGTTTCAATATCTACTAGAACAATCTCTCATTTAGTTATTTTTAGTTTAATATTTTCCTTTACTTTGAAGCATTGTTAGTAAATCAATGCAATGAGAAAGATTTGAACATATACTCCCATTTGGAATTATGGAAATCTTGATCACTATGACATTTGGTGGATGTTAACATTAAATGTAATAGAAATATATATGTTCAGTTTTAGCAAAATAATAGATAATATTTAATTATTAAAACTGGTGCAATAGGAAAGATTTGAACCGATTCTCCCATTTGGAATTACCACTATAGCATTTGGTAAATGTTAAAATCAAATATAACATAAACATAGAAATATATATATATTTGATTTTTATTGCGGCCATTGACGGTCAACGGCCGCCCATGCTCACTCGAGATCCTAGTCCGCTATTGCTTGATGTGGTATAGATGGTTCAAGTTCTGCAACATCTAGAGAATCAATAGGAATTAAACCATTAAAGGATAACAATTCAGAACTTGACAGTCTTAAATTCTTGTGAGAATAAGTATGTACAATAGGAGGTCGCAAAGCACCAGAGGAACGATTGGAAACATTAGATTCAGAGGAAACATTACAATTGGGCTCATTAGCAGCCCTAATACAGAGGATTTCTATTTTGGTGGGTGGTGAAGAGTTTGGAATGCAATAAAATAAAATGCTATTTTCTCAAGAAAAACATGTCGGGAAACAAAGAAGCGGTCTATTTTTAGATAATAACGATACATGTTTGTGTAAAAATTGCAAGTGTCCGATGTCAAATAAGAGCTTGTTTGTGAGGGATTTTTGGGGGAAGAATTAATTTTGAATAGTGATATGATGGGAAATGCGTGGTTGAAAAAAAAGAAAAAATTATTGATGTGATGGAAAATATTATTTTATTGAAGAATGTGTGATTGAAAATGAGAATTGATTTACTGTAAGAAAAATCTAAATTCCTCCCAAACAGGGCCTAAATAAACAGTAAAGTAGACCTAGAGAATCCAAATTATTGTCCCACAAAAACTATTTTATCCAACTATTGGTTTGACTACGTCTAACTTCTAGTTTAGTAAAAATCAAATTTATTAATCTAAAAACTACTAAATTACAAAATCAATTAAAAAGTGTGCAATCGACTGTTTGAGTTTTAACTTATGTACGAAAAGTATTAGAATTCTCGAGTTCACCATAATTATCTCCCTTAATCCCATTTCTCGAATTTTGACAACAATCAATTCTGTATATCCAGTCGAATTCTCTAAATTAATGGACATATCTCAAGTTTAAACCAGTTCCACTTAATTAAACTAACTCACTATATATCTCTATGAGACCTGAACAAATAACTCACCTCTCGTCCCCACCTAGACGAGAAGGAAAAAACCAATAACATGCAATAGGGCAGTAGGATTCGCCCTGGATGCCAGCTCTAGCCTATCTCTCACCAGCTCTTGCTGAGACGACAAGAAATTGCAAGAAAACTCTATATTTGCTCACCACACTCGGCTTCTACTTAATTTACACAGAAAATACTTATACATAGTAAACTCAAGATTTGCCCAACAAACTTGAGATTTCCATAGCAAACTCAAGATTTGACCATTTAACTCATCCAAATGTCTACAAATTCAATATTTGCCAAGTTAAAACTCGTCATTTCACCCATCAAACTAGAGATTATGTACAACACCCAATTCGAGATTTCCTTCAAGAACGCAAATTATCTAAAACGCAGAATTTCTAATGAAAATAACCTAGGGTAAAATTTAGTGAACATTTATTCAATTAAATCCATTGTTCTTCTCTAGTGCAAATAAAAGAAGATTTGGGTGTGATTTTACATGCCAGGATATTATATATTTATACACGCGTACACACTCGCGAGCGCTCACATAGTATTATCATTTCAGAATAACTAGGATTAGGTGGAAAAAGATGGTCAATTAGTATGTTGACCAAAATGTCACTAAGCAAATCACACAAGGGGACTGCGTGCAACTATTTGACAGAGCCAATGGATGGAATGAGACAACATGTGTGATTTACACAAAGAAATTCCGATTTGAGAGTCTAAATGTCAAAAGTTAAACTATAGAGAAGACTTGTGCAATGATAGCTAGCAAATAAAAACGGACGTTTTGTGCCAATTACCCGTTGGTAAAAGAAAACACACGTATATAGCAATCAAATTCATACTCGCTATTCTCATTTTCAAGGAGATAAAAGGTGTAGTGCATAGATTTTCGTACATCAGAGGGAGAAAATGATTTATTTATAGTGAAGTTCTGATTATTACACTTTTGTAATGGAGGTAGTCCATGCAAATTTATTATTTTTGGATCTTCTCATGTTCCCCTCTTGATGTAATTAAAGAGATAAGGTATTACGTATTAAGGAGTTTTTACGTAGGACAGTGAACCTAAATAAGTTAGTAATCACACAAAAAGAATACTAAAAGATCATAAAATTATATGTTCGTGTAAGAATTTACTAATCGAATGCTATAGTACAGTAGCCTATATATACCTGTTAGCTAAGAATGCCCAAATCATGCCTATTATACATGCATATGAGTTTGGATTCAGTGCAAGTTTGAGGCCAACAGTTTTCAGCAAAGAGCAGAAAGATGGTCTGGTGGTGTTGCTCACCTCATCCTAAGTATTTGCAGTGGCATTTTCTTCCAAATCTTTACGCGTTTTATCTCCAAAGGCCAAAGCATTTGTATTATTATTATTGGAATAGAAGTCATTCTCAGTTCGTCTAATTTCTAAGACGAACAATAGGATTGTTAGCCACACAACGGCTTGAATTACTGAAACAAGGTCAACAGCCATACGTCCATACATAGCTTTCAAAAGGGGCACCCCAACAACAAGAGAATTAGTGAGTGTAGACAAAGAGAAGCTCTCGAGCGTTTCCCACATTTGCCTTCTCGTTGAATTCTAACATTAATTTGCTGGTGGATGTCCGAATAGAATCTGATGTTCATTTTTCAAATTTATTGATTTGTTCCACTTCTGGTTGTAATTACATTGATTGATTATCACCAGAGAGTCATAAATTATAGCAGAACAGCACATAATGATGTGAATGTGGATTGATTTAATTTGGAAATAACAATAGGATTTTGATATTCTTTCAAGCAAGCATAGTTTAATTTGCACCAAATTAACTAGTTTGGAAAAGCATTTACCATCTTGCATTGATGATATAATCAACCTCATGAATTCAGGTGTTGATGATGGGTGCAGGAAGAAAGAAGATTTCAAGGAAACGTGGCATAGAAAAGTTCACATAAATCATACCGATGGACACTAACAGATTAGCATTGAAAGATTAAAAAAAAAAGCCATATAGGTGCCGCGTTTTTATCTGCTTTTTCCTGTACTTACAGAGTAATTCTAAGTGTATTGCTTCTGGGCCAGGCTTAGAGCCAGGCCCAAAAACAGGGCCCCTTGCTCTGAGCCTGGCCCAGAAGCACGGCTCTAATTCTAAATTGCTCCATATGCATTAAAATGTTTTCAAAAGCATCAAATCCCAGTCACTCATTGTGTGGTCCATGTCAATGGCTAGTTTTGCAGTGCCCATTATGAATATATGTTGCACTTGGAAGGGTTGTAGCAAGCAATAAAACATATTTATATATGTAGTTATTTTTATAAACTAGAGAAAAAAAAAAAAAGGAAAAAAACAAAGAAGTCAATAGACTTTTGTATATTTTATTGAGAACCAAAGCCTCATATTTTTATGAAAGAATTAGGGCTACAAAGAATACAATAGACATAATAACTTAAACTGCAGGGGTAGAATGATCATTTATAAATACTACATTATTTACAATAATTATGTGGATATATCATTTATGTCCTAGAACTTCACCTTGACACTGATCACACCTACGTACACAAATTATTCCAAGAATAAATTCTCCAAGCTATCTTGTACCTTCTAAAATTGGGACTCCTTAATTTAATTCAAAAGTGCAGCTGTATGAGCTGTACAATATTCATGTTGCAGAATACATACACAACTTTAATATGATTTGATGGGTAATATAGACGAGAGAAAATTCCAACAACTCATCTTAACTAAATATTAACAATCATGTTATATGAACAGAAAATTTGATATAATGTTTGACATAATGTCATATGATATTTCATTATTGGACTATTTTAAACACAGTCAATTTTCACACAATCAACTCCCATCACGATGTCTTTTGTCATTGCATCTGACCAAATTCTTATGACAAATTAGTATTATATGAACAGAAAATTTGACATAATGCCACAAGACATTTCATCATTGAACTGTTTTAAATACAGTCAACTTTTACACCCAAGCACCCCTCGCAATGACGTCTTCTATCATTGCATCTGATCAGATTCTTCTGGCAAAGTAACATTATTATTTATATGTCCAACTTTTTGATCAAAAAAGCATCACATGGTGATTTTGATGGTATTATAGATTGTAACACGAGGCATACAAGTATTGATTCCACTATTTTACCATATATATAGTATGGTATGTAAGACTATCTCGACCATAATAAAAGTTCTTCATCACAATTACTAATCAGTAGTATGCCACAAGGTGGTTAGTCCGCAGGGTAATCTTAATTGTTATATTATCTATTCTAAAACTGTGGAGCCATAAATATTGGCCAAAGCCATCAAGCCAGTAGTTTTTTGACCAAATTCTATATGTTTAGGCATCAAAATGGGCTCTTTATCATTCCAGCGGAAATTATTTTATTTATTTATTTATTAGAATATATATTTGATTAGGTGTTTTATTTGTTTCATGAGTTTGTGTTTGTTTATAAGGTAAGATAAGAGTTCGGAGAGGACAGGAGCCTTTCGAAGAGTTATCCATTCTGTTTAACAATCTCCAATGGAAGGCTATAAACTCATTGAAGACATCTAGCGCATGTGAGGCCTAGACATCTCAAGACATCATATACCTATTAAAGCCTCAAACTTTCACTACCTTCATGTTTCTTTAGGGGTCGAAGAGTTGACTCAGAACTAGTACGTACAAGGAAAATCTGACTATTTAATTAATTAATACAACACTTTTGTTTTCTCAATTAAATATTGTATACTATTTGGAGTTTTCGATTTTTCATATGTAAATATATTTAATGTATCTCCTTCGCACATGATTTCCCCATAACAGCCATGAACAATTGCTCATGGCGTGGCCAAATATGGCTTAGCTGATCATAAGAAACATAGCCACAAATCAAAGTTATGGGATGTTAATGATCAATTATGTCTAATGCTAGATACATATTACAATTTTTATTAATAAAAAATAGACAACGGAATCTTATTCCCTTTGAAGCGTGCTTTCGATTGTTGATCTTTTTTGTTGTTCTTGATTCGATTTTGAAATCTTCAAGTTCCCTTGAATTCGACTTTTTACAAACTATTTCATCTTCTTTAGTGGGCTCCAAAAATTGAACTATAACGGTGTGTGGTGTGGTCCCCGAGTACAAACTCAAGAATTTAGGAAGAACATACGTGCACCACCAACTTTAAATTTATAATAGCATGCTATAGAAAATTTAATAACGCTAGTTTTCTCTACGTGGGTTGCGTGTTTTTTAATGTATACGATAATATAATGTGTACTTTATGCTTTCTATATATTGAGTTGAAAAGGACATTCAGTTAAAATTATCTTATTAACATGAAGTTGACATTAAAACGAATAAAACATAAATTATAAATTGTTCATTTGAATCGTGTCCTCTCTATGTATGTTCAACAGTCATTCAGTGTTGCACTCCAACAATCCATGAAGTTGTTGAAGGTAAATATCTACTAAATGTCCAATTTTGCTAGTTTCGGAGTAAGTGCAAGACACTAAAACGCGGTTCCTAGTTCAATACCCTAATATTAACACCCTTGTTTTTTGCAAAAAAAAAAAAGAAGGAATTGTCTAAGAAAACTTGTCATCTTTATTTTTTGCAACTCTCAAGTTTCCTCTCATAAATTCAATTGGGGAAACCTTGTTTTTGTATAATTCGACAGGAAAATAACTCTGTACATGTACTTGTTATGAGGCATTGCAACTGCTGAAGAATGTAGGATGGGAACTGAAATCGTGGAGTTTCTTAGAGCCAACACTCTTTTTTTCAATTAGCTGTTGAACTTTTGTTCAGTGGTGTTTGTTGAAGCCTGTGTCATTCGTTAAAACAGGAGTTAAATAATGTAAAGTAAAAAGTAGGAATTGATTGTATGCTGAAGAATATTCATAGAAATGCTAGTTAAGATTGCAAATTTTGAAGAATATATGCTGATGCAGCGAGAAGGTCAAGATAAAGAATTATTAGAAAAAAAATTTATTATTTTGAAGTGAATTTCATTCTTACCCCAGCTGGTGTCACAAAATTGCAAACTGCACATTTTACAGATGGTGCCCCATATTGGTACATCAACAGCATCCGGCAATGCCCACAATTCACATGTGCTACTTGATTTGCTACAACAAATGAGTCTTGTTATTTACGATTTTTCAAGCGACAGGAAAACACAGGTAGATAAATCTGTACCTTCCAAAGCTAGATTGATGGAGTAGCAACATGAGCATTGCACGCTTGTTGCACCTCGAATGTACATTAGTAATGTGTGGCAACCTCCACATACCAATTGAGCCATCTCAGTGCCTGCTCAAGGGCCATTCGGCATTTAAATAAATATTGGAGGCGTAGAAAATATTTGACTTAAAACACTCGATTTTGAAGGCTATTCTGGATATATATATATACCGGGAGGAGGTACAGATGTGACTGCATTGCATACAGCACAACATACAGAGGTTGCTCCAACTGGATAGATTAAAAGGTTTTGACAACCAGAACACACAAGCTGGCTTTGTGCACCTAATAACCATCATAAGGACAGATCATAAGTATTATGTAATCCACAAAGCAGAGTACAACTCTTCTCTGCTGCAATTTCAAAGCATTTTTTGATACAACTTGTAAATTGGTTTATAAATTCTGTCAAAGTCAAAAATTAATTATATCCACGTATTCATAACGTCTATTCATTATTATCTACACATTTTGTTTGACCCACTACTACTACTATTTATAAACCATTTATAAATTTGTCAGACGGAGGAAAAATTTTCTTGGATGATAGGACTATTACAAAAGAAATTTACGAGGGAAATGTAGAATTATCTATCTATCTTGTTCAATATTTGGGTATGATCTGTCTCAATTTACATTCGGACTAATGAGGTCGGGATTTCATGTGTTTAATTAACTGAGAAGAGAAGAATAATTAAGGTACGGAATTTTATTTTCTTTTAGTTGTGTAATATATATCGAGCTCCATTTTCTGGAGCCAAAAAGGTTCACCACTCTTACCATTGGCGGGTGGCGTGAAAGGTAATGAAACAGTTGGATATGGAGCAAGAGGCGCCGGCATTCTGAATCTAATTCATGCAGCTGTAATGCAACAGTTCCATTCGTCCTCACGGTGCCCTGGAAATTAAGAAAATACAAATAAAGGTTGACTTTAAATTGCGAATGATAAGCCACAAATGGAGAGAATACAGTTCATACCAGTAAGAATTCAAGTGTACTTAGACACTCTGCTAGCCATGAATTCAGTGGGACATCATCAAGTCAGATGACTGCGGCATACACACACTTTTGCAAGTTGCTTATGGAGAGAGAGAGAGAGAGAGAGAGATTTTGGGTGGAAAGAAAACGATTGGTAAACCTTTGAAACAAAGGAAGGAAATTTGACACTGAACCAAGCCAGTAACGGAATTCGATTGTATGTAATTTATTTTGGCAAGTGAAAGTGAAGCTAAAAGGTGTCCAGCAAAGTAGGTTCATTAAAAAAAGAGTGGAAATTTGGTATCCACTTACAATTTTTTTTAATTATAATGAGGTGGGGACTACTATGTCAAAATCCTAAGTTGAAAAGACAAACGGACACCGACAATTTTTTTCAAAAAATTAAAAAAAAAAATGACACCGACACGTCCATTTAAATTTTATAAAAATTTGTAATTTATATAATATATCCTTAAACACGACACATCCCATGTCAAATACGTCCGAGAAGTGTCCCTAAAGTATCTCGAGTGTTCGAAGTTTAAAAAATATATATAAAAATTGAGAGTTCAAAGAGTATCGATTTCAACACGACAAAATACTTGTACACAGGTCATCTGAGTAGAAGTTTGGGTGTATCATAGTCAATATCCTAGTTACTAAATCCGTGTGCATTTTAACTATGCAGTATTGACTTCTCATATATTTGTTTTCCTAAATTAACTAACTTGCTACAAGTGGGGTAGATTATAAATTTCATTTTCAAATCTGCCTAAACATCAGGAGACACAAATTAGGGGTCATTTTCTTAACTAATGCATTCCACAACTTACTGCAGAGATAATGCAGTAAAATTACTGTATGTATTGGGGTCATTTTCGTGTAACATGGTTCTTTGGTTTCTTATCTTGTCCACCGACTTATTGTATGTGTTGGTGTTATGTCTTTCGTCATGTAGCATGTATCCGTGAATCAAGGTCAATAGCACATGTTACATGATGAAAGACATAACACCGACACATGCAGTAAGTTGGTGGACAAGATAAGAAACCAAAAACGTGAGGGAAACTTGAAAGTAATGGGGAGTTATATTGGCACCACATTTTTCTCTTGTTGCGCTATATTTTAATCGCATTTAAGATGTCACAATTATATACCTAACGCATATTTAATTTCAACATTCCATAAACTAACACATCTCGTTTCGATCTGATAACATTTTTCATCCAAGAGGTCCATTAAAAAGGTGTAAAAAGAGTTATTTGCCTCTCATATTTTCAAATGAACAAAAAAAACTATAAATGCAAAGTGTAGGAAATTATTATTTGCCTCTCATTTAGAAAACACAATCAAAATATTTGGAAAGAAATCATCATGAAGACCAGATATGTTAATTAATAGAAGGTCGAAGAATCCGACCAAAAAATTTGTGGACATAATGCATTGATGCTACCATAAACAAAGAATGAAGACCTTTATTGTAATTAAAATGTGTTACGGATATGAAAACCCGAAAACAATTAAGACAGCATTGAGAAGTGTTATCTATGAATTTAAACATTAGCATAGGCAATGACCTGGATTGATAGATGACAATACATGAAGAGAGGACCACTTCTTCCCCATCCTTGTTGGCCTTTAACCGCGTTCTCTTCTTTGATCCCAACTGGATATTCTTATGTCACTCGTAGACAAATCCATCAATAATTTATCTTCGCCATTAATCAAACAAAAATAAATTACAAAAATAAAGTATCCCAATACATTAATGCAAGAGGATGTATAAGAAGAAGCTAAAGCATGAGAAAAATTACATACACAAATATAAAGTTAGCTTAGTAGCTGGGTGGTTCTCAAGAAAACAAAATGTTGGTTATTTTTTAATTTTTCATACATACTTCTTGTTTCTGGAGCTATTATTTAGATAAATATTCAAAAATCTTCTTACCTGTAGATTGGAATGAATAAAAAGATATGGAACAACTAAGAGATTTCAAGGCAAATGGAATTTATTCGAAAAATTACACCTATAATCTCCATTTTATACCTAAATGAGCATTTGGATCCCAGTAAAAAGAATAACAAATTACAAAAAAACAACAGGAAGCTAAAGAGTGGGACGAAATCTGTGGACCCAAACTTTTCCAAGGAAGCAAAACCTCAATACTTCATTTTTTTTAAGATAAAACAATAATTCTTCAAACCATAAGGGGCATTCCACGAAACACATATCTATCTTGAGTCCTTTTCATTTGTCATGTGCCAGTACACAAACAAGACCTTCTCCGATTTCAAAATCTCTCATTTGTGTATTGTAACATTCCAAATTTTCTAAATTATTGATGGAATGTTAAAAAGAGGATAAGGGTAATCTTTTCAATCACACACGAAGCCGAAGTATTTATTATACTTAAATGAAAATATAAAAGACTATCTTAGAAGGAGATGTGTTGTCAACATCGATCCAATCAATGAAAGCATAGAAAGAGAGATTTTACGAGCCAAGCCTAGACACTGAGAGACGAAGGGATTGATGATCGCATTCAAGTGGGAAGGATGCGAACGTGCCACATGGCACCAACATAGAGCTATTGATTGGTACAGCCCAAAAATTTTCCTTTTATGGTTATTTTTCCTCCATCTTATAGCTAGAAACTCTTACATATGACTGAAAAGTTTTTTCAATCACTAGGCTAACCTGTGTTTTAACAGGGAAATCTTGTTAAGCATATTAAGCTGAGAACCGGAAACCATTCCCTGACAGTTGATCTCCCGTTCAGTGAAATGTTTCCTTCAATTAGAAACAAAAATATTTGTTATCTTCATTTTCTATTAATATATTTAAAATGATCCAAATTCAAATCATTTAAGATCAGCTAATTTATAGCTATGTTATATTGAGAAATAATACAGTTGTAGGGACACGAGTAACAACCTAATATAGTTAAAATACCAAACCTTTGAATAAAAAAATAAAGTATACCCAAAAAACGAGAAAAAATAAAAATAAAAATACTAGTAGTTAATCCGGTTACAACAGTTTTCATGATTATAGATATTGATGATCATGGTTCTTGTTTGTTAAGGAGGGATCTTGATTCTTGAGGTTCCTGTACCATTCGCTTCTAGAACAGTTGATAAAATAAATAAAAAAGAGAGAAATACGATTGCATTACACTTATTATGTAAGAACATAGTGTACCTGTGACCTCCTCTCACTCACAAACATAAAGAGCAAATGTCTTGCATATTTATTTTAAGTGTTTTATGAATTTTTGGTAGAAATTATGAATTTAATTAATCTGATGTCCGAAGGAAATTAAATCCTATTAAATACACAATTGAAGATGATCATAAATTATATCCCCAAAAAAAAAGAAAAAAAAATGAATTATTACACCTATGATGCTGCACAGATCAAGAACGGATGAAGATGATACATATGCTAGATTCAGATTGATAATTCCATATATAAGAAAGATTTAAATAATACCTTAAGCATAATCTGCTAATTACATTCCTCTGCATAGATGCTTTTACAGATGCAGATGCTCAAAATGGTGAGATAATTACCTGCGGTGTATATCCCATGGCTTTTAGTGCTAACTAATTGTTATCATCAAGTAGACAGAGATAAAAAGTAGTTAAAACTTAAAACTAAGCAGAATTCATGGGATATAAAGCATTCACTCAAACTTGGTTACGGTCTTTCCTCATTTTCTTGCTATCCCCCCCTTCTAATACTCTTTTGTGAAACTCCAATAAACTTACCAATTGATTTGACTATTCAACCTAGGTTCAAAAGTTCAAGGGAGGTGAAAATGGAAAAGCTGCAAGAATTACATGTAAACATCACTGAGCAACTATCAAGTTTAAACACCACAGAAGGAAGAAGCAGCCTCTTGGCAACTCCATTCAAAACCTGAAGCTTCTGTCTGTGAAAACATAATAGTCTAAGGACAACATTCAATTGTAATGAAGAATACAATTCCACATTCAGTTGAAATATAATGGATGCAAACGCACAACCCTTAAAAATAAATCCATATGCAAAGAGAGTGGAGAGGCAACAAAAAGAACCTGAACCAGAATCAATATTAATTTCACTTTCACTTTGCATGCGGGAGAATTAAATATCATGAAATAAGCAAATAGATCATAAACAATAACCTGAAAGAAAATGAAAAGATTGGTATTCAGTGAGGACCATCCTCATTACCCTACCAATATATTTTAATATATATCTATGAGGTCCCGGTTAGGTCATGGTCTTAAAATCCGCAAATCTCCGTTAATCTAGCAAGCTCAGTAATTAGGGTTGAACTTGTCAAAAAAGAGTAATCAAAAGTCACGCTATCGACATTTTTCGCAATTTTATAATCAAAAGATGTTCAAAAAATAACGTTCAAGTGCCTAAAAATACAGTCAAAGTGGCGTGATATTAGAACGAAACTGATAATAAGATCATTCAAATAATGATACTATGTATGAAGAATATCTGAGATGTGTTGGGAAACTGGCAGATATGCCGGAGAATGATAATTCCGGCACCAGAATCTGACAGAAAGAGTAGTGAGCACGCAGAAGAAATGGTATAGACCTATACAATTTGCCTCTGTGTGCTCACTCTCTTCTGTCAGTTTTCATTGTACTCAGAATATCATGTAAAAGTAAATAGCTATAGAAACCTAAGTTAACTACCCAAAATGGTAAAAAAAACCTATCAAAAACCATATCATTATTTGAATCAGATCTGAAAATAACAAGTGCCAAACATACGCAAAAGGAAACTCTTTATCCAAAATCTAGCAAGGTGTTTGAAATAGAAGATCCATGCTGTATCTCCAGATATATACCAATTAGGGTTTACGGACCATCAAAAAAACAAAGCCAACAAGTAAAAGATGACAAAACTTCAAAAATACACTTCTCTTTCTCTCTTTTAACTGCAGGCACTGGTGACACGGACAGAGATTTGTAACTTTCTGCAGGAATTTACACAGTGCCGAAGGCCACAAAGGCTAAGAAACAAATCAAAGTTCGGTTTTTGTGCGCGCGTGTGAGTAAGAGACAGAAAATTGTTGATTTCAATTGCAAAACTGCGTTTGGATTTGTTATGGTAGGGATGTATATATTAAAGGTTACGCGATGAATTTGGGAGAACTGTTATGATTTGGGTACAGCGAATTTCGGTTTGAACCGTTAGATTTGGGTATTGGAAATTGAGCTGATGGGACTGCGTCTATTGGGGAGACCAATTTTCCTTCTCTAGCTATTCCGCCTTATCTCGATCTATGCCACTTGTTATTCCCATCTCTGGTCTGGTCCCCTTCGATCATCATCAACTTGTAAGTCTATTTTCAACTTACAAGATAGAGCAAGTTGGCACTAACATTTCACTCCTTTAATTCTACACGACAATGACAGAATGAAAAAGAAGGATTTCAGTATACATTTATTGATAAAGTAAATGAATGATGCTACCATGTTCTTTGACAGAATTCTTACAGATGGACACTTGGTCGTTTTTCATTAGTTTTTTGGTCAAAAAAAGGCCTATACATATTTCCGGAAAAATCTATTGATAATATTGTAGTAACTTTACATTTGTATATATACAACCTTCATGAAATTGCACTTGTTAAGGGTATGGCCTCCAAAATCTTTAGGCAAATAATGTAACCAAGTAATTATCTCACATCTAGTTGCTGCCATTGCACGATACTCGGCTTTTATTCAAGAGTGTGATTTGTTGATTGTTTTTTCGATTTCTAGGAAATTGGTGAGCCGCCAAGTAAAATGAAATAATTTGTAACGAAATGTTGATAATCTAAGGGCATGTTTGAGCCCCATTTTTTATATAGAATGCATTTTGGAATAATAGATTGATAAAAAATATGTTACTAAAAAATAAGGAAAAATTTTGGGTTTTCGTGTAATATTATTTTCTTGAAGAATGTGTGATTGAAAAAAAGATAGAGAATAATGTATTTCGAAAAAAATAGGTATCAAACAATGTGTAAATAGAATAATGATGATTGAACAGACTCAAATACAGGGAAAAGATGGACAGACTGACTTGGCAGCGTCTATTTGGATATTTGTATTTTTTTTTATTTTTCAAATCGTCCAATCATGTGTTGAAACGTGTCCTCCATATTTTTGAACATGTCTTTGAGCCTGTTTATGTAGCACAATTGATGTAAATAACTACCCCAATGGAAATCTCAGTAAGTATGTAGCTGAGTAGAAAATTGTTGTGAGTACATGGAAAAAATAACAGAATTAATACAGATTTTTGAATTTCACTCTCATAGGGTGGGTCCCATGTGAATTAAAATATTGGCAAAAAACCCCCGCCTGCCCACCCCTGCTGTGTGTGTTCTGGCAGGTACATGAATTTGAATTCCTGTAGCAAGTCTCTTCTTATAATACGATAAAGTTGGTAATAAAGAAATAGTGGACCATTGACATTTCATTTTCAAGAACATGATCCAGTGCAGAGGCTTCTTCTACATAATGAATTATTTTTCAGAAGGTATAAGCACTTTTAATTATTTTGGATGGATAATTATTTCTTAAAGGGACAATATAACGGATTTATCCTATGGTGCAGACAATTAGAACATGTGTCCATGCGAAAATTGGCAACAATCAAGGAGTAAACATGTGGCCATTCCCAAAAAGAATCATCCAACACATTTTTATGTCTCACGGTTACTCTTTCTTTATCAATCTTAGCACGATATTAATTTTTTTTTTTTTAATTTAAAATTTTGGAAATCAGTCGACCACAATTTCAACAAAGAAATTAATTTTTAAAAATAATTTAATTTGCCTTCTTGGATCGAAAACGGTGCCAAGAGGTGCATGAGTGAAGTTATTCACTTGATTTTGACTTAGGGTATGTTTAATTGCATTTACTTTTCATGAAAAATATTGATTTTCCATCCAAATTTCTATTTTGAAGTGTTTGATTACTGTTTTTTTCATGGAAATTTTTTTCAATTTTTAAAAATATGCCTAATTTTCCTTGTTTTTAAGGAAAACATTTTTTTTGGGGGAGTATGTTTTTATTTTCCTCAAAATAGGGAAAATATTTTCTTTTTTATGATATGTTTTTCATGTTAATCAAACACACTCTTAATGTTACCGAAGAGAAGAAAATGGACTTTAGGATAATGATTTTCAGGTAGTTGTTCAGAGAGAATGGTCTGAGCACCTGTGAGAAAGGAAAGACAAAAAAGGCAAAGGTTGAACCATGAAGATTGTAACAAAATGTTGTAGGGTAAGTATCAAATAGGTTAATTTGGAATTCCAATTTCAGTTTTGTGAATCCAATCTTATTATTGTTAACTTTTTAATGTTTTTTTAATAAATAAAATCACTTGTGATGACCTATTTTATTAATGTCATTATAAAGTAAAGAAGAGAATTATTCAGCTTCACCTCCAATAAATTAAACTTACATTGAGTCATAAAAGAATAAACGAAAATTATATTCAATTTATTTGTTTCATGCTTCTTGTCATCATGTGTCAAATCATATACTTGGGAGGTACTAGACACTCCGTGAACTGGCCTATGAGAATCTTGAACTCAATCTATACTTCGAAACATGGCATTCCAATAGGTTATATATTTTTTCACGAACACATTCTACCTTAAAAATTGTAGCTCATAAATGTTGCTCTAAGGGCCTCAGTGCTTTTTGTGCACACGCTCCTAAGTCGATGCAACTTTTGAGCATATTTGGGGTGGTGGCGTATCTTGAAGAGAAACAACAATTGTGTTCGCCACGTACATTCAAAATAAGTCAACATAAATCATATAAGTAGAACTTATTTTTAAAATTAGTCACTCCAAACATGGAACTTGATTCTTTATTTTGATGTCTCTTTTGTCCTCAATTTACTTTTATTCGAACTCAGAAGTACATTTTGGAATGACTCCTCCACTACTTTAAGTTGCCTTCTAATTCTGACGTTTATTTTAGAAATTGGTCAGTTAAGAGATTTTCAAAATCTATTTTTCCTAAATCAACAAATGGCCCCTAAACTTTTAGTTCTTTTCTCTGCAATGCCCTCAATTAAATGATCATTTTCTTGTTATTTCCTGACTAATTTAGGAATGGCAAAATACTCGTCTCATCCTGTAAATAAATCGGGACGGGGACAAGGAATATTGTCTCCCAAATATTGCATTTTATTTTTTTTTAGTTTAAATTATATTTTTAAAAATAAATATAAACTATTAAAAATAAATAAGTTAATGAGGTGTTAAATTGGGATAGTGGAAATTACCCTAGATTAATTGAACCTCAATGGGTTGCCCCAAGATAGTAGGGCCCGTTTGATTTGTGTTTCAGTTTTGAATTTTGATTACAATTTTTTTGTTCTAAGAGTCTATTTTAAAATTGTTAAAAACACATTTGATTTTTTATTTTAATAAATTATTTCTCAAAATAGAAAAATAAAAGAAATGTTTGATTTGAAAATTTTAAAATTGTTTATGATAGTTATTCCATGAAATATTATTATTCAATAAAAAGAGATTAATTTTATATTAATATATTAGTAAGTAATATATACATTTTAAATTGGGTGAATTTTATAATATTTTTCTTGCTACAAAAGTAAAATAAAATAAATAATAAATTACGTTCAATATATAGGAAATAAAAATAAAGATTAATAACAAGAACTGATAAAAAATTTATTTGTGCTCACTTAAATAATTTTTAGAATTTTTATGTAAATAATTATTAGGAGCTTTAATTATTTTTGTTATTTTTATTTTTTAGAATTTCGGATTTATTTTATTTTATTTATTTTTTAGAAATTTTCAATTTGTATTTTTTGAATTAATTTTTCTTGATTTTTTTAAAATTTTAAAATTTGTTTGTTAGAATTTTAAATTTTTAAATTTGTCCAAATAAAAATTTTGCTCAAACGCTTAGGGTTGTTCTCTTCATATTTCAATTTTTTATTTTGAGTTTTTTATGAGTGTATTTCACTCATATTTTAGATATCATCTAAACTTGATATTTAGCTTATTTCTATGAGTTTTAGAACGTTTTAATATGTGTTTTGATGTTGTGATATAGGTTGATGAAATTGAACGAAATAAGTAAGAGTTGGCAAAGTTGGAGAAAATGGC
>CAIGRM010298505.1:0-33615 GCA_903798335.1 Fraxinus albicans
TGTACAGCTTTCAACAAATCCCTGATAACCGTAGCTTGATTTTGCTGTTGTCTCGACATTTTCTTAACATGAATAAAAATTTGTTTTTAGAATTATTGGATAACAAAAAAATAAAAAAATAAAATGTATAATCTTAATAATATAAATCTTCACCTTATGAAATTACCATCGGCGGCGGTGATGATCGGAGTAATTCCCATTTTCCGGTGGTAATCAGTTTCATAGTCCCACGTGCTAGAGTCAACTGATACTGCTGCCTTAATATTCAGATCCAGCATCTCATCTATATATATATATATATATATATGTTAATATATCTACTTCTAAGATCTGTGAGAAACGAAGCAGATCTGTGGTGGGCGTGGTGGTCCGTGTAGTGGTGGTAGTCTGTGAGATATGCGAGAAGTAAAGCAGATCTGTGAGATGAGATGATGGTTGTTCTGTGGCGGTGGTGGTAGATCTTGGTATTGGTGGCGGCGGTGGTGGTGGTGGATCTTGGTGTTGAGATGTTGCTGGCGATGAGCCTGTCGAGGTGGTGGTGGATCGGTGCGAGGATGTGGTGGTGTTTTCTGCGATGTGTTGATTTGTTTGAGGTGGTTCTAGCAGCGACGATGGCAGTGGTTCTACTGGAGGGAGTCGTGAGGTGGTGATCACAAGTTGGTGGTTGGTGGTGGTCACAGATTATTTGGCCGTTTGTGGCCATTAAATTGGTTAATCTGTGGCCAATAAACAATATGTGACAAATGAAAGATAAATTGTGACAAAAAAATAATGTGTGACCTAAAAAATTGTTAATTTGAAACCGATAATTTGACAATTTGTGATTGTCTACTAAGTTGTGACTTATAATATTTATGATTTGTGACCGATGAATAAGTTGTTATGTATAAAAAAATTTATTTGTGATCGATGAACAAATTGTGACTTATAAAAATTCTGAATTGTGACCGAAAAATAATTTGTGACCTATAAAATTTTTGATTTGTGACCGTAAAATAATTTGTGACTTATAAAAATTCTGAATTGTGACCGTAAAATAATTTGTAACCTATAAAATTTTTGATTTGTGACCGTAAAATAATTTGTGACTTATAAAATTTCTGATTTGTGACCGATGAACAAATTGTGACCTATAAAATTTTTGAATTTTGACCGTAAAATAATTTGTGGCATGTAAAATTTGTGATTTGTGACCAATTATATAGAATTTGTGAACAAATTATATGGAATTGTGACCTTAATATATTTAATTAATAAAATATATGTTTAATTAATTAATTTATAAATAAAATTTTAAAAAATCTGAGATTTGAAATTTTAAACTTTGAAAAATCTGAAATTTGAAATTTTAAACGTTATCTCTTAAATTTGAAATTTGTGAAACTTAACCTCTTAATTATGAAATTTTCCCTTAAATTTTATTGAGTTGGGCCCAAAAGTTGAGAGCAAACTTGTGCCTATATTAGACCTTAATGGGCTACGCCCCTGAGATATTTTCATCCTAATTCCACGTGTCTCTCTTCTAATGGTTTTTAGAGACTTGGTTCAATATTGTAAAACTTTTTCTTATTAATTTGTTTTATTCTTGAATTTGGTTTTCTTGTGAGGTTTGATTCTTTTAGATTCTCCGTGATAATCCAAGATTGTATGCCAATATTTAGGAGTTGATAAGATATTTTCTTGAATTTTTTTATAAAAAGGTATCAACATGGAAGGGTCAAACCATTGTAAAGATATATCACTCTTTACCCATGTTTGGTTTAGATAAAAATCAGATTTTTAGTAAATTTTGATAATAGTTGATAAAATATGTGGTTGAATATATGGCTAAAATTAATTGAATTTTGACTTGGCTTTTAGCGCCTGTCTGGTGCAGCTTCCTTTTGACTTAAGCAAAAATATATCCGTTGCCCCAAGGTCAGCAGGTCCCACACGTGAAAAAGTGGGTCAAAAATATCAGGCTACAACGATCCAAAAATGAATTTCTGCCTTCCAAAAATGGCACCCAGACAGGACCTAATCTTTTTTCTTTGTTGAACCGAACGAGAGCTTAAATTTGAAAGTACACAACTACTTTAATATTTTTTAATTAAACTTTCCTCCCCGATAAAGCAGTTTACCAACATGTTGCATTCTCATGAGACAGTTGTAAGAATTTAACTAAACTACAATGTCACGATTATAGTTATCACAAGTATTAATCTACTTGTACATTGTTTTTGTACATTAAGCTTGACACTCCCCTTATGTATAAGAAATTTGACTATTGATTTGAATGAGAGTTGTTCAAAATCAATGGCCATTATGGCTACCACATCAAATGATGTCAATCAAGTTGTCAAACTTAACATACATGTAGCAAAACTGCTATTCAATTTTTCTTGTGCTTTACAAATTTCTAGAATGCTGCATTCATCAAATTAACCAATATAGTTGCAAATAAATACTTAATAAACGGTGGTGGATTTTAGAAGCCCACGTCAATACCCTATAGTTTCAAAACTATGTCATCAAATGAGTGCATTGTTTTTCTACCACCGATAAAATGGATCATTCAATGGACCTTCAACGATGGACAATAAAGTTTCTCTGCATAGTTTCTGAATGAACCATAATTCGAATAATTTCTATAAAATATCGATTAGGGCTTTCAACAACACTTCGCCTTCAATTTCAATGCCATTATGTCTTAGAACTTACAAGTTGATCTCTCGCTAGGCAACAACATCAAGCCACCACAAATGACCATTACAGCTAAAAATGAATGCAAAATGAATGACAATTTTCCCTATGAAAGTCTATGACAATACCCTATAGTTTCAACACACCATCGAATGTGTGCATTTCTTTTCAAACTTTAAATGGATATTCGATAGACCTTGAATATTAGACAATTAAGTTTCTCTTTACATCTCTCAAATGAACCATAATTCAAATAATTTCTACGAAAGATTGACTAGGGATTTCAATACCACTTCGCACTAATTTAATTGTCGAATTACGTCTTAGAAGCCAATGCATCATCCGTGCTCACCCTCTCTATAGGGAATGTAAATTCTAAAACCAAGGTTAAGTCTAATCTTATGTTATTACTTTACTTATAACTAAAGCAATTAAGAAACATTGAGATTAATTCTCATATAAACAGTGAACATTAAGCAGGATAAGAAGATTTGTATATCACAAAAGATATTCTTGTTATGTTAATAGATTGAATTAAGGAAAGTCAAATCCTTCAATTTACCGAACTAACTAATCAGAAAATATCTAGGATATAAAATAATCTTTTATACATGAGCTGCAATATGTTAACACGAAAAATGTTTCCTCTTTTAAATATGAAAACCTTGAAATCGCAATTTACAGAAGTTGTCGAATATACTTACCATCCAATTTAGTCAGTACTGACTACTGGTAGGACTTGCAGCATTTTTCACGTTTTAACAACTCATTTGACATTTAAAAATCAACACAAATATTAAGTCAGTCAATTCATAAATCTTGTGCAATCTCCCTCTTTGACTGAACTAAATTTCAAAAAACCACCATATGATTTTTAATATCAAGTTTGTGTGTGTGTTGATTGTTGATCAAACAATGCACATGGGCTACTCCCCATTAGTCAATTCTCATCACTCGCAGATTACTCTCCCTAACTCAAACATTTTGACGTGTAGACAGCACAATGAACAACAATATAACATCAAGAAATTTAAGTAACTATCATCTTCAATTAACTCCCAAGAAGATCATGTTTTTCCATCATCAGAGCCATCGCCATCACATCGTCAAAAAAAATCTACTATTACTCTTAATTTTTGAAATTAACAGCACAGAATATAAAGTGGGGAAGAGAATAGGCCAACCAACAGGTATATCAAAACAGTTATACAGCCATCCATCAAATATGTGAGATAAATAGTTAGGACAAAGTTAAAAGTCAAATAAGGAGAGCGGAGAGACAAAACCAGGAATGCGTCGCTGCTTACTAGACTTCTTAGCACTAGATTTTAAAGTTTCTCCACCATGTTTGCGGGAGGACACTGGTGTTGAAGCATCCACAGCTTCAGACTGACTTGTAGGGAGTCAGAACCCTGTGTCGTAGGTGGAACTTGAGTAGAAGTATCAGGTACCTCTGGTGCATAAGTTGTGCCTGCAGTCTCCTTCGGTTGATATTCAGGAAATCCAAGAGTATTTTTCCTCCATGCATCCTTTATTCGTCCATCACCCCAAGTACTCCAACAACAACATTACAAAACTTTTTGGTGCGGAGAAAGATTTGAGCTACCTGATTTTTTACCATCCTTGGTTGCCTCTCAATTATATCCAGACGTTCAGATTGATCGATGGGAAGCACATGACGAGGGATATGGGGAATTGAGTTTGGCACACCTTCCAAGTTTGCAAATTCTGACACTCCCATTGTAGGTATGTTAGTGGAAAATCTGTCAGCAGCCATTGAAAGGATTCCCAGGTCAACCAAGAAGTGGTGGAGCAGATTGGGTTAGGGAAGTTTATATTGTTTGGCCCTTCATAAACTATCCTATAAAAAATTAACTTCACCAATCCAATGCAATCTTTGAACCCAACTTGTACAAAAAAACCGCCCTCTCATAAGATAAATCTAATGTGTGGGTTAGAGGATCAAAGTTGTGGATCAAAATCTTACTTCAGTATTAGTCTTGAGGCCAGCTGGTTGTCTACCTTATGTCGCTAATTCATCCCAGTCATCTCCTTCGCTACTTCATCATTAGTTAATCCCTCATCAGTGGATTCCATCCCTAGCCAGTCCCTCAGTACTGATGGACTGAATGTAATCAATCTCCCCCTGATATATATCTACCACCTAAATAGGTTATCGACCTTACCAATGTTTTTAGGGATGTTGGCATAAAACTCCTTCACTATAGTCTCAATGAATTTTCCTCGAAGTGTAAAACTTTTTATCAGTTTATGGAAACCAACAATTTCGTCTAGTCCTATCCTTACAAATTCCTCAATCAGAACCTTAAACTCCTCAATAAACTTTTTATGTACAGTGAAAGAGACAAATATTATTTCATTGGACTCAAGCAAGAAGCAGTAGTTATGTGGAATAACAAAGTGACGTCCTTTAGTAAAGGTGTCAAACCTGAATAAATCTGGTTCAGAATTGAGAGTCGCCAGAACTCTATAGGCTCCACCAGAATGAGTGGGTGGTCTATTCTGACTACCTAGTAATGGTGTATCAGACCATTCACCCTACCTTTTGTTTACCATTTTCGACCATGGTCGCCCTTCGTCGTAGAGGTGGAGTTGTCTTAGATGATTCCTCAGAATTTTCTCCTGATGTTTCAAATTGAGAACCAGAATTTTGATTCTCTGGTTGTGCAGTGGCTTGTACGTGCTCAACGTGGTCAGGACTGACCCTCTTCCCTTCAGTTTGTTCGTCTTATTTTTCATCATCACCAGAACTCTGGTAATGGTATATTTCCTCCTTTGTGTCATCACCCTTTGATACATTGCCCTCAAACTCTTTACTTTCGTTCTCCCCAATAGTTATCTTGCGGCTTAGATAAGTGAATAGATCATTTAGGCACCTGATCAAACGGGCAACAGTAGGAGGAGTGCTCTCCTCTGAGGCTACAACCACTAGAGTTTGCTTAGGGATTCATAGACTACCATTGCCCTTGACATATCTTCAGTAGACAATATAGGTTCATCTATATGTTAAGCAGCAGCAACAACAGGTTGGTTGCACGAACTCCGTCACACTGCTGTGGTTGAGGTACTTCCAAAGATTTCTCACTTTCCTTGCTTTCCCTTGCTTATCCTTGTCTTTACCATGATTATTTGCACTGAGAAACTTGGAACAGAAAGATCAAATACAGATGCGAATTTAAAATAGCTCAAAGAAGATGAACTTAGTGCGTGATTCAAAAGGGAAAATACTTCAAATTTAAAGAAATTGCAATCAGGTAACAGTAATTAAAGGACGTGAATGAGGGAGTTAAATCAAAATGTTTTGGATAATTATATTACAACTACAAATTTTATTAAGTAAACCACAATTTTTTATAGAGTTATTACATAACTACCCCCACATTCTCAATTTCTACCTCTTCGTCTTTTCACATTAAATACGTTTTTTGTGCGAGTTTAATTTCAGTTAAGGCAATTTGATGCTTCCATATTCCATGCAGATTTACTTTTCAAATCTTTGGCTTCAATATCTTTGTATTTCATTTAGGTAAAATTTTACTATCCAGTTTAGACAGTTGATTTGAAATTCTATGAAAAAACCAACTCATGTCAATCACACACAACTAGTGAAATTAAGAAAATTGAATCAATCATCACATTTTTGTGCAAATCTCCCATTCCAATCAATTTCATATTTAGTTCAAAATTATCAGGATAATCATGAGACTTCCAATCAAATGTATGCTCACAGTTAAGTTCAATTAATTTATCTGATTGTGAAGTATGTGTATGATAAGATCATCTAGACTAGTCAAATCAAAGTTGACACTTGTTGTGATTAAATGCAAAAGAGTATTTCAAATTAGCCAGTATCTCAAATTATCTCTGTAAATAAAGAAATATGAGTGTGTCAGGCATGAGCATGTATATAATTTTTATTTTATTTTTCTTTTGAATGCTCATTTTATTGACTTTTTTTCCTCTTAAAGCAAAGTTTTTTGAATTCATGGAGTTTGACTTTCACAAAATTATAGGGGTAGCCCTTCTCTCATGACTTGTATTCATTATCAAGGATCGACTTTACACACTCATGGTGGTAGCTCTCTCCATTGAACTTACCAGTTAATACAACATGTTATAATTTAGAAAGACATAGATACTGATCATAGGTCTACACTCAAGTGCTTGTCACTTTAAGGATAACAATCTAGTCAATAGATGGACACAATTAGACCAATCACAATATCCTATATCTTATTATAATTTATCATAAGATACAATCAGCACACCACACTGATTGGATAATTCAATTCCATCTCAACAACTATAGACCAATCAGAAATTCACATCATGTAACATTTGCAAGAGAAGTCCCCATTTTTTTTATATAAAATTAAATGCAAAAACATATGCAGACAGAGCAAAACACAAAAGAAAAATAATGTACATCAAAAATAGTTTAATGCATCAAGCATATACCTACGATTTTTCGCAGGGTTTCAAGTCTAATAGTATCTAAAGCCTTGGTAAGTAAATTAGCCAATTGAACTTCAATATGTATATGCTCTAGGATAATTACACTTCTCTCAACTAAATCCCTAATAAAGTGGTGTCTAACGTCCATATGCTTAATACTAAAATGTTGTACATGATTTATGGAGATATTTATAGCACTAGTGTTATCACAAACATGGTATGGAATATTGATCAATACCATAATCAATAAGAAATAGCTTCATCCAAAGTAGTTGAGTACAGTAACTATCAGCAGCAATATACCCAACTTCTAAAGTAGATAAAGATATAGAGTTTTGTTTCTTACTTAACTAAGCAATAAAATTGTTATCCATGTAGAAACATCCGCCAAAAGTGCATATCCTAGCATCCATGTTCCCTGCCTCTATATACCCTACAAGATGAGAGTATACCATGGACCAAAACTTAAAGTACTATTATGGATCGAATGATCCGTTTCACAACTGCTAGTGGGATTCTTTTGGTTTAGCTTGATATCGTGCACAAATTCCAACACTAAAGGCTATGTGAGGACGACTTACAGTTAGATACATCAGACTTCCTATAATGATCCAGTACATGCTCGGTCAACATCCTTTCCCTTGTCATCTCTACAAATTTTCATGGATATAGTCATATGAATCCTAACTGCATTGGTGTTTTCAAGGCCAAACTTCTTTAACTGATTTTTCACTAACTTTGCCAGTGAAATGAAAGTTCCAGCATGAACCTGTTCGACATGCAAACCCAAAAAAATAGTTTAGCTCACAAACCATACTCATTTCAAGTAAAAATATAGTCAATCTTTCATATTAATCACGGGGAGCTTGTTTAAGTCCATATAATGCATTTTTAAGTTATAATACAAGGTCATGAAGATATGGGTCAATCTTTATGGTTGCTCAACATAGGCTTTTTAATTTTAAGATTTCATTCAGAAAGGTACTCTTGACATCCATCTGATAGAGTTTGAATCTCATCTGACACGCCACAGAAAATAAATATCTGATGGATTCCAATTTGGCTACAAGTGCAAATGTTTCATCAAAATCTACATTTTCAACTTGAGTGTAACCCTGTGCTAATGGAAATGCCTTGTTTCTAACTATATTGCCATGGTGATTTGATTTGTTTTTAATTATCCACTTTGTTCCCATCGCATTTATATCTTTTGGCCGAGATACAAACTCACAAACATTATTTCACTCAAATTGAGCTAGTTCTTCTCTCATTGCAAGTACCAATGATTTGTCTCGAAGTGCCTCAATCACATTTGTAGGCTCAATATGTGAGGTATAACATATATTCTCACGTTCGTTAACAAATCTTCATCTGGGCATCATTCCATTTTCACGATCTGAGAGCATATTATGCAGTAGATGAGCCTTCTGGATCTAGGTATGAGGTTGTCTTCTATTTTGCAATTCATTGTCTTCCTCTGGTACGTCAACACCTGCAATGGTTGGCACATGATTATCAGGACTTGGTATTAGAATTTCTGCCTGATTGTCATTTTCAAAATCTGTAGTATAGTTTTTTTTAGTATTATGATTATATTCATTCTGTTCTCCTTAATTCTCAATCCCAAGTTCCTGTAAATTAGAGGAGAAATCATTAGTATCATCAATTTTAACATTAATGGACTCAATGATGGTTTGAGTCCTCATGTTATAGACTCTATAAGTATGACTATTTTTTGAGGAACCAATTAACACTCCCACATCACTCTTAGGATCAAACTTTCACAAGTATTCCATGTCATTTAATACATAAAACTTGCTTCCAAACATGTTGAATACTTGAGGTTTGTTTTCCTGCAATTCCAGATTTCATAAGGAGTTTGTGAAGTACCAGTTCTTAAATACACACGATTTAGGATGTAGCGGCAGTATTTATAGCTTTAGCACACAATTTAACAGGGAGTTTCTTACTGTTCAACAATACCCTAGCTATTTCTGGTAATGACATTTTCTTCTTTTTTACCACATCATTTTGCTCAGGGATTATAGGAGTAGAGAACTCACGAAAACACCATACTCTTCACATAATCTAGAGAAATTAGCATTTTCAAATTCCTTTTCATTATCACTCCTAATTTTTACACTTTTAGTCCCGCCAAAGTATTTTTCAGTGATCAATTTTTGATATAAAAATATGAGTCTATCAAAAACTTCAATTTTTTCTCTTAAGAAATCTACCCAAATATACCTAGAGAAAACATTAACACACATAAATATACATTTTACCGATGAGACTTTCAGTCTGAATTAGTCCATCAAGTCTATATGTAGCACTTCAAGATTGTGAGAGGTAGTAAAATATTGGTCTTGTTTATGTGCAGTTCTAGTTTGTTTACCTTTTTGGCATGAATCGCATACACTTTCAAGTTTTCCCGCGAGCTTAGGAACCCTTCTTACTACATTAAGTTTCGTAAGTTTGACCAGGTCTCCATAGTTCAAATGTCCTAATTGTTTGTACCACAAGTCTGTAAAGTCAGCTTTTGAAACATGACATAAAATTTCAAATTAAAGTAGAAAGAATTTATCATTTGACATATTACCATGTAGGATACAAATACCATCATTTTTCAAAATTTGTACGAACTCTTTATGAACATGACCATAAGATCATCATCACAATGTTGACCTACACTAATCAGGTTAGCTTTCAAGTTAGCAGTAAACAAGACATCATTTAGGATATGGAGTCCATCAATCACAATGGCATCAACGACTTCAATTTTATTTTTAGCCCCATCTCCTAAAGTAACCGAACCATTTGCATGAATATTATAATTGGTTAGAATGGAACAATTACTTGTCATGTGTCTGAAGCAGCCATTGTCAATATACCATAGTTGGACACAATGGATTTGTATGCTATATTGTTAACATAGCAACTAAATCACTCATTCTTACCTGGACTTGAGTTATTCTAGTATTAGGATTGTGTTTTAAAGTACCATAAGTAAGTTAAATCTTTTAGTGACATCCTATTTCTTGTGAGATAAATTGTGAAGTGAATCATGTCCATACTTACCATAGAAACTATATCTGATAGTATGTTGTGTCTTACCTTTTTTATTTAGAGAGTTATACTTTACCTGATTGCTTGATGGAATGATTTGAGTCAAGTTTTTGGAGTCAATCAGAATCTACTTATTGTTTGAGATTCTGTCGGCATATTTTACTACAGCTTCAGATGTCTGACCTGTTGAGCTATCAGATTCGATTTCTTTGAAAAACTTTAACTGATTGGATTCATTATCCTTCCATTTTCCTTCATATCCTAAGCACCCTTTGATGCTTTACGTTGTTTCATATTTGAGTACTTCACTTAGGCGAGCAGATCCGATGGTAAATTGCTTGACTCTTTCTTTGATGTGATTTAGTTCAGCAAGGAGCTTTATGACTTGATTTTTTTACTACGAAGAGTTTGGTGTGAGCTTCTTTTTCATCAACAATTGCATCTTTTCTTCAATGAAATCCATCATGACAATAAATGTGATACTCTTCTCTTGTTCAGTTTTCAGATTCTTTTTCATGATGGTGCATTTTGAACATAAATGACTTGGTCGGTATGTCACTAGCTAGTGAGTTTGTACCTACAGGAAAAAATTGTAGTGAGTTAAAATCAGCTCTAGGTTGATATCATTATGTCCTCCTCGTCTGAGTTTGATTCTCTGTCATCATCTTCTCTTCAAGTAATGTTCATTGCTTTCTTAAATTGGGCTTCTTCAATGTGTCGGTACATTTAGCAGCTATATGTCCAAATCTTTTACATTCATGACATTGAATATAATTTTGAGTTCTCTCCATCGATGAGGTTGGATTTTGCCTTATGTTGTTAAAGAATTTCTCCTTCTACTATGGTTGAGGTTTTAAATTTCTTCATTTTTTATTGTTCTTCAAGAATTTCTTAAACTGTTTGGTGAGCATGACCATATGTTCATCACTTTTACTTTTTCCATCCTCAACTTCTTCCTCGACATAGCTTTAAAAGCAACTCCAGATCATTTTTCCTTCTTTCTCCTATGGAGATGCAACTCGTAGTTCATCAAAGAACCTACCAAATCTTCAACATTCATGCTTTCAATAATTTTACTCTCTTCTATGACGGTTACTTTGGAATAGAATCTATCAAGTAATGATCTAAGAATCCTTTTTACTATCTTTCTCTATGAATAATTTTTTCTCAAAGTGTATGATGAGCTGGTGATTTTACTAAGCTTGGTGTAAAAGTTCTTGAATTGTTATTCATCTCTCATTGTCAATTATTAAACCTCAAGGGTGAGCATTTGAAACTTAAATGACTTCACAGTGGAAGTTCCTTTATGAAAAACTTACAGTATATCCCAAGTTTCCTTGGCCACCTTGTATATAGAGATTACACAAAATTGGTTGGAATCTAATTAAGAAAAAAATGTATTTAAAGCTTTTGAATTCCAATTAACATTACTAAAATCTGTAACCCTCCACACTGAAGCCTCTCTCTCTCTATCTCATTTTCAGTCACAATAGGTATTTTATATCCATACACAATAGAGTGCCAAGCTTTTTCACTAGAGATTGAACATAAACCTACATCATAATTATTCCATAAAAGTAGATAGTCATATCTAGGACACGAGGTCTTTTTTTTAGTTAAAGAATGGCAATACCTCCGACATTTTATTAATATACCCTCACTTGTGGTATAGGAATACCGTGGTTACATGAGCAAGTAATGAATGCAGTAAATGAGGAAGTACTACTTCCCTTACAATGAAAATAAATGATAAAGAAAAATTGTAAAACTGTAAAAAATGAAGTACTATTTTATTTTACAATTAGAACTATTGCAAATAAAGTCAAAAAACAAGAATAAAAAATAAAAAATCATACTCTAATGTTGGGTAGTCCATGTCTATCAATCTGTACAAGTACCATAATATGTCTGGTAGGCCAATTGCTCCATATATATGATATCACCGATGATTTCAACCATCTGCAACAAGAGCATCTGCAACAAGAGCATCTGCAACCTGATTCCCTTCTCTAAGGATGTGGGAAATTATGTCTCTGTCGAATGATACGACATCTGTGATTTATCTGAGTATGATCTGAATAGCCCATGGTCTTCCTCCTCTAGTGATGCAGTGAATAGCCACTATAGAATCTGACTCAATCCAAATGTCTGAGAGATTGAGTCCTCTAGCTAGTAAAATCCCATCAAAAATAGCCATGAGTTCTACCTCCAATATCATGCAGTACAAAGCTGAGAAAGCCATAATACAGTTTTCCACATGATCGCTAATGATGCCTTCCCTGCTCGTAAAATCATTCATGACACATCCATCGGTATTGATCTTGATAGATCCGACTGATGGAATGTGTTACCAAACTAGAACGGTGGGGAGATGAGGAAGGGTGTCTAAAGAAATACCAAAGATGGGTGCAAGTGTCAAGTCTCCTCGCCAATGCACATCTCGAAATTGTCTTCCCACATGAAGTAAATGGATCATGCGATAAACCCTCCAGATAAACCCTCCAAATGATACGTCTAGCCACCATGCAAGTCCTTCTATGCTTTGCATTATTCCTCTCAGTCCAAAGAAACCAAAGTATCAGTAGAGGTATGATAGTGCGAATGTGTCCAAAATGAACATACTGTCCAGAATATTGCCATCTCTAGAACTTCTGTCTAACTTCCTCTCCCGAAATCATAGGTATCTATAAAAGTTTCCCAAAATGCTGCTATACCTGATCAGAGATCCTACCGTCAGTGAAGATGTGATTGATAATCTTAGTCTCGGAATAACATTGGCAACAAGAGGCCAATTGGCATCCAATTCTCCCTTGAATAACCATATCTACTGGAATGAGGTCATGTCATAGTCTCCAGCAAAAGAATGAGACAGTAATTGGGAAAATGGAGCTCCACAATAACCGATACAAATCCTGATACTGGCGTCTCGTACGTACGAGCTGCCATGCTGACTTGGTAGCGAAGCTACCATCCAATATATCCCGCCAAACAATGCGATCCGGGGCATCTGCACATAAAGTTATAGCCCCTATCTGTACCGCTATAAGAAGAGGGAGAACCTATAATAAACGTCTTATATCCCACCCAGTATCATCAAAAAAATCATGCACCCTCGCAGATGTGTGATGTCGGTGTGGGAATAGGGATGCCAACGTGGTCTCACCCATCCAACAATCATGCCAAAATAATATCTAACCTGCTCCAAGGTGCCATGCAATGTGTGGCTCTGTCTGAAGCCCAACTAATCTCAGCCTTTCCAGGTAGGAGAAGCTGAGTTGGGAACTCCTGCAAGTGAATGATGTGTCCCCATACAATACTTACCTTGTAGAAACTTGGCCGAAAGTGATCTCTAAGAATGGAACAACCACTAGAGCTTCATGGAGAAGGTGTCCACCACATCATGTAATCTCCTGAAGCCTAGATCACTCTCATTAGTAGAAAGGCAAATCTCCTTCCATCTTCGCCAATGTAAACGTGGTGCTTGCTCTTTGAAGTCCCATAGAAAATGCACAAAGATGCTCTCAAGTTTCTTCAAGTACAGCTTTTGGGGGTTGAATAATCTGAAGAAGATGTAATAGCATGAAAAAAAAACACCAGCCTTAACAAGGTAATACGACCCCTACGTGATAATAATCTTGAAGCCCAACTTGAGATCTTGTTCCTGACCTTTTGGATAAGGTCATCATAAATGAAGCCTATCTTAGTTCCCTTTAAATAAGAGGACCCCCAGATAAGTGAAAGGCTACTCCTGGTGTCAAAATCTCTATACGTCTGATCTGAGTAATAGATGCCCGTCTAGGTAATATAAGTCCGCTCTTGTCCCTGTTCACCAACTGAGTGAAAACCCCTCGTAATGCTTCAAACAATCAAAAATCCTCTTTATAGACTATTTCTGGTCATTGGCGAATATGATCGTATCATCAGCAAATGAAAGGTGTGAGACAAGAGTACTACCTACATGCTAATAACACATACTAAGATATTCCTAAAACCTCTGGGTGAGCAGGCGTGTGAAGTAATCTGTAGCTATGATGAACAAGGATGGTGAGATGAGATCACCCTGTCTGAGCCCTCGTTAGGAGGGAAAAAACCACATTGGGTGACCATTTAGGAGAACAGAAAAATGACACTCCGAGACACACCGCCTGATCCTATCGATTCATATCTGATCAAATCCAAATGCCTCCAAAACAGAATAAATGAAGCCCCAGTCCAAGCGATCATATGCTTTAGCCATGTCTAGCTCCAGCATAGTGTTACCCCCTCATACTCTAGCATCCAAAGTGTAGAGAAGCTCTTGAACTAATAAGACATGGTCCCAAATCAAGCGGCCGGGGATGAAGCCACTCTGTGGAGAAGAGATAATGTGCGGTAGCAGTGTACTCAACCGAGTGTTCAAAAGTTTAGTAATAAGTTTATTGAACGTTGTACATAAAATGATGGGTCTAAAGTCGGTCCATTTACAAAATCGTCTCTCTTAGGAAGCAATGCAATAGTAGTAGTAGTAGTAAAATCCCGTAGAAGATGGCCGCCATAAAAAATCCAAGATTGCTCTGTATACGTTGTCCTGAATAATATCCCAGCAACGCTATAAAAATAGGGATGAGAACCCATCCGTGTCGCAACATTGTCGGCATCTAAATTGAAAATTGTCTCTCCTACCTCGTGAATCAAATGGGGATGATTTAGTGTCAAATTATCATCTCCCGGGGATGATATCAGAACGAATGGGATCCAAAGGCTGCGTAGGAGCAAATAGAAGATCCTGATAGAATGAAATAGCCGAAGTCTAAATGTCAGCAAGAGTAGCTAAGACTTTCCCTGCCTACATCCTGATGGACCTGATACGCGATTTGATTCGGTGTCCCTGAACCATCGCATGGAAATATCGAGTATTGTGATCTCCCTTACATACCCAATGTGAACCCGCTTTTTGCTCCCAAAAACCTTCCTCAATAGATAAAGCCTGGTTTAAAACTGCCTGAGCATGATGCAGTAGGTCGCGATGCTCCAGTGTAGGGTCTCTATCCTATAATATCTCTGCCTGATCAACCCTATCTTCAACATCCCTCACTTACTGGAAAACATCAATGAACACATGTCGATTCCACCAATGCAGTCCCTATTTCAGCCTGAAGAACTTCTCTCATAGAACATCCATCTTCGTAAGATGAGTAGGGAGTGACCACTTCTGATAAATAAAGGCTGAAAAATCATGATGCTTCGTCCAAACTTTGAGGAATTTGAAAGATCTGGGTCCCAAGTCATCATCAGAAACCCATTGATGTAGTAAAGGCGAATCATCAGATGAAGTCCGATTCAAGTGCACCACTGTAAGCAGTCGACAGAACTCTATGCAGTAGAATTAATGAGTACACTATCCAGTCTCTTCCTAACCCGACTTTTAGTCCAAGTATACCGATTCCTAAGGAAGCATACGTCCTCCAAACCATAGTCTAACATCATATCAGAGAAAGCAGTAGTATCTCGATCACAAGTATTATGGCTACTGTGCTCACCATCATGTGTAATAACGTTAAAGTCTCCCCCAACTAGCCAATGGTCTTCCATATCGAAGAAAATGTTGTGAAGACCTGCCCACAAATCCCTCCTGATAGTAGCATCACATGAGGCATAGATTGGAGTCAGATAGATGGACGCGCTAATCTGGGATCCTCAACTCTAACGTGAAGGAATTGGGGATGATCAGCAACAACAGTAATAGTGGTCTCCACATTCTAGAAAAACAATATCTTGTTCGACTCATTCTGAACTCCGGTGTCAAAACGTAGATATTGTCGAATATAACCAAATCTATGCTGAAGTACAAAAGGCTCTAGTATAACCAAAAGATAAACCTGATGAAACTGTATAAGTCTTTTTAGGCGCCAACGGGTAGCTACACTAGCTACATCTATCACATTTCATATGATGGCACTCATAGGGAGAGGGAATGTGATGAGGTATCATGTGAGTGACTCCTACTGATCCTCCTGCTCGGATGTGGAGTATCAGTACGTGTAATACGGATGAAGTCGTTATCCTCTATCCTCCTAGTCATACCAACCAAATCCTCAACAGAGGACCTATGGAAAATACCCTGCTGATGAACCTCAATTTGTAATGTGCTCTTTATTTCTGACTACTAAGAGTGTAGAGATGGAATAGATGTCCCAACATTCTACTAACAGATGGGAGGAGCTATAGAGACAGAAGCATCAATACGACTATGTGTAGAACCTGGTAAATACCTAACCATTGTGGCTGTATCCTCTGAGTCAATAGAAACGTGGTGGCTAAATCATGTCTTTAGCCAATGGATCAAAGTAAGCACTAGAGATAAGAATGACAGTCTGTGAAGGAGTCATAGCTATGTAGTGACAATTGAAAGAGAAATGTTGGTTGGGGCAACTGACTGAACCACTGTAGTAGCAACTGATTGAACCGCTAGAGGAGCCGCTGATGAAGTAACCAACTGAATGGAAAAGTACTCAAGGGTGGGTCTACATAACTCTGGATATGAACCTGAGTAACACTACTATGAGGAGCGGCTGAACTGATAGCTGGTGGAATGGTACTAATTGTAGGAGATACGTGCTGGGCAACTGTCTGTCTCCAAGTATGTATAACACTTACTGTAGCAGGAACTGTTTGTGGAACATGGGCATCTGAATTGTTGGTAGTTTGCTGCCTTATCTGATTTCTATGAACTGGGGTCCATCTCTGATGTGGGTCAACCTCAACAACCTTTCCTTCACCCTTATCCTTAGCCGAGATATCAGGGCGAGAAGTAGGGTCAACATCAAGAGCAACGGGGACAGGAGGAGGTGGTATTAGTCGTGTACCATGCACACAATAATCATCCGTGTGCCCAAACTATCTGCATCTGTAACAATAGTCAAGCCTCTTGTCATATAAGACAGCCTGATAGTATCCACCGAGCTTCGTCCTCTCGATCCAAATTCTCTCAGGGAGATCATAATCCAAATTAACCTCAACACAAACTCTAGCCTCACTAGGACGACGAAGATCAGAAGTCGCCTAATCAATGAGAAGAGGTAAACAAACTACTCTTAGCCCGAAAATGGGCAGTAGAGGAAAAGGTACCCAGACTGGAGCAATGAGGTCTCATGTTGTAGACTAAAACTCAAAGTCCATTTAAAGACTCTCATAGAGGAGCCATCAATATAACATGGAGGTTTGAGGAATAACCGTGCATAGTCATCCTCGTCCTCCAAATGAATTAAAATGCGTGTAGCATCATTCAAGCCAATAGTGTATCACCATAAAATTCAAAATGAGAAAAACTATCATGTACCTTAACCATAGATGGCCTCTGGTGCACAAATTTGCCAACAAGTGTAAACTTGTATGACTTAGTAAGAATATCGTCATCTGCTTCCATGAATAGAACTACAGGTTCACCGTGATGAATAAAGGGCACCCTAGATACAAGCCTATGTTCAGAGGACTCATGTGGTACTCCAAAGACCTTTACAAAATACTTTTTCTAACTCCTCTCTATCTGAGAAATAATTGGCATGTTACTCACTGCTACAGTATAAGAGTTCAGACCAGTAAGTGTAGTAGCAGTAGCTCGTGGTGTTGTACTAGGTGGTGAAGGTTGCCTTCGCGCTGGGGGAATACGCTCATTGGTGGTATGCGCATCCTCCATGCTCTAGAACCATTGGAGCAGTTTCTAGAGCCAAAAGATGCCCAGAAATAGTAAATGGAGCTGCCTCGTTATGTATGCCAATGGCACGCTTTCCAATGCATCACAAACAACCAAATTAGGAGCTGAAGTTACATTACCCGAGGTTTTTGAATGTTCTAAACTTATTGGCGATGTCCCCAGCCTCAGAATTTGCCTAGAAAATGCTGATTTTGCTGCCTCGATTTTTGTGTCATTTGGCTCTGATAACAATGCAAAATTACTGGCGTTTGTTGACAGAGGTGAAGTCCCCCCTCGGGGTTTTCAGGTGTTTTGGAAACAATGAAGATGTCAGATTGGCCAAATTCTGCCCTGAAACAACCTGTATTGTAGCCTCAATTTGCGTGCATTTTGGCACAAAATTCCAATGCAATATCTTCAACCAAATTGGATGTCTCTTCTAATGTTTTTGGGCCTGCTGAATCTAATGAAGTTATCAATTTGCACAAATTTTGCCTAGAAATTAAAGTATTCGAACTAGCTGCATTTAGGTTATGAAGAACACCATTTGATTCCAAATTTTGGCAAATAAGTGTTGTAATTTCAGCAATTGAAAGATTACCCAATGTTCTTTGAGGCTGAATTTCAGTTCTCCCCATGTTGAATTGCAGATCATTGAGGGTTCAATTGAATAGCCCTCACGATGAAGAAATTAGCTAGTTCAATCTGTAATATCTATGCCAAATTGACGACAGCCCAAATGTGGAATATGTTCACCAATCACCATGATGAGAGGAAGCTACGTTAGGTGGTCCGCGATCTTGGGAACCACCGGCGCCTGAATTTTGAGAAGAAAGTTGCGTTTTTTCAAGCAGCGAAAAGGGAGGATGTGAATTCTAATAATGTGCATTATTTTTTGATTGATAACCATGGAAGGAGTCGCCTTGAAGAGTAGAATCGATCGGTGTATTGAGCATGTGATGGGCATCGCCGGAATGGGAGTTTCTGGATGTTTTTGTATCCACGACTTGCAAATTTTGCACAGAATTTTTGGCCAATTCGACTGGAGTTGGGCCAACTATTAGGTGGGATTTGTAGACGTTATTAAGGGCTTCAAGTTGGTACAATGGTACCGTGGCCATGATGGCCGGAAGGTGGTGCTTTGATCCTCCATGGGTGGCGGTTTTGAAATGTGAAATTTCTCCCAATTATCTTGAATTATGGCTATTCAAAGTCGCTAGTCTAGGACATGAGGTGTAAGGGGTGCTCCGTCCATATCTAGGTTAATCCTGGATTTCACTTCTTAAAAGTAAAGCCGCTCTGGACCTTGTCTAAATTCTAGGTTAATCCTGGATTTCACTTCTTAAAAGTAAGAGTTGAAGAATGAAGGAGAAACTGAGTTGCACCAGTAGGCCTATAATAGATTGGAAAGCTGGCCCATAACATATCATCAAACAACCCATGAACGAGTAACCCATATCAGATCATCAAAAGGGAAGAATGATCTAGAGAGGAATAAAAGAAAGCTTCCAGAAGCAGGCCAAAAGGAATATGCTGTTAGGTAGAGAAATTCGTTATGCAAGTTGTTGTATATGTTAAAATTCATTTTTTTTTTACTTTTTAGAGTTTGTTAGATTTGATTCCTTTGTACTTCTATAAATTCAGCCATTGTATAGCCATTAAGTAACGAAAGTTAAGATTGAATTTATACTCAAGAGTTCTCTGTTACTTCTTCCAAATATTCATTCGTGCAATTGGCTAGTCTTGCAGTAGTCCACATTCAAAATCTTATATGGTATCAGAGCTAGAAATGGCAAATTCCACCACCAGCACCCAAAATCCTCTTGCTCCACCCCCTCCTCCAAATCCAAATCCAAACTTAAACAAGAACCAACTAGGAGCGAATATTCATGATCTCACTCATCCCTCCAGTCCCTTCTTCATTGGCAGCAATGATGGAACTTGAGCAATGCTTGTCACACACAGTCTGGATTCGAGTAACTATTACTCGTTGGCTAGATCAATGAAGAGAGCCTTGCGGATTAAAAACAAGCTAGGATTCATTGATGGCAGCATCTGTGAACCATCTAATCCAAATGATCCTCTAATGGAGCACTTGCTAAGATACAATGATATTGTGATAACTTGGATGCAAAACACCATGGCTGTGGATATCGAAAGCAGCACAGTTTACATAGAAACAGCACATCAACTTTGGCTGGAGCTTGAGTAGCATTTTGTATAGCAAAATGCTCCAAGGATCTTTGAGATAAAGCAAGCCATAACAGCCTTGATGCAAAACCAAGATTCTATCAGTATGTATTTCTCTAAGCTCAAAACCTTGATGGATGAATTGCTGAATTATGAGACAATTCCTAATTGTACCTGTAGCGGTTTGAAAGTGGTAGTTCAAAATCAGCAAAGAGATTGGGTGATGAAGTTTTTGATGGGTCTCAATAAAACATAAAAGAGACTAAAGGCACAAATTCTGTTGATTAAGCTTTTCCCATATCTGAATTAAGTTACTCTATCATTCAACAAGAGGAAAAGATGAGAGAAATCTCTAGTACTAGCTCCAGCAGCGATTATGTGGCCTTGATGAGCAGATGAAACTTTAGAGGAGGAAATAAGCATTCTACTGTGACACAAAAGAAGGATAGGTACTATTGCACCTTCTGTAAAATTCCTGGACATTCTTTGGAGAGGTGCTTCAAAGCCAATCCAGACAAACCCACATGTACTCACTGTCAAGTCCCTGGACATATAGCAGATAAGTGCTTCAAGCTGCATGGTTATCCTGCATGGTATAAATTTGATGGGAAGAATAAAGCTTATGTGAACCAAGTTTCTGCAGCCCCAACTTCTGGACAGGATCTAGTAAATGACAAACCTCAGTTTTCATTAACTCAAGAGCAATACTCTCAACTTTTGGCACTCCTAAGGCCTACCTCTAGTGATCAAGCTTTCATTCCTACAGCAAACAATGTTCAAGCCATTATCAGACCTACATCTTCAGGTGGAAATATCCACAAAGTGTCTGGTATATCCTTATGTTTGTCCGCTTTTAATTCAAAAACTTCTAATGCTTTAGGTGTTCCCTAGATCTTGGATACCGGAGCAACAGATCACATGGTTTGCTCCAACTCATTATTTGTGTCTATTCAAGCTTATGTTTCATCCTCAGTGGTACTACCAAATGGTAAAAAAAGTACCCGTGACCCAAATAGGGATAGCCAAAGTCACATAATCCATTTTACTTCGTGATGTTCTTTACGTTCCTAATATCTCTTTCAATTTAATTTCAGCCAAGAAAATGGTTCAGGAACTAAATTGTTGCCTTGTGTTTTTTTTTTATTACTGCTATATTCAGGACCTTTCAACTTGGAAAACAATTGGGATGGGTGAAGTGAAGCAAGGGCTTTACCATATGCTGCCAAAAGGAGGTCTCCCCTTCATCTTTATCAGAAGCTTTGTCCAAATTCAACCTGAAAGCTAGCATTTTTACCTCTGTCAGCAACCATGCTGGAGCATCCAATCTCTGGCATTATAGATTAGGTCATTCCTTTTACTCTGAATTCAAGTTAGCTGATAATGTTCAAATACCTAAATCATCCAGTAATAAGCCTTACCTCATTTGTCCTTTGGCTAGACAGCACAAATTATCTTTTCCTTTAAGTCAGGACAAAATAGGAAAATGTTTTGAACTAGTACATTGTGATATGTGGGGTCCTTGCAATGAAATCAGCCATGATGGTTCTAAATACTTCTTAACTAGTTTAGATGATTTCAGTAGGTGTACTTGGACTTATATGTTGAAACTAAAATCAGAAGCAAACAATACTTTGCAAAGTTTCTGCAATATGGTAGAAACTCAATTTGAAACAAAAATAAAAATTATTCGAAGTGATAACGGAAAAGAGTTTGACATGAGAGATTTTTTTCTTAAAAAGAGGTATCATACATCAAAAAACATGTGTAGAGACACCTCAACAAAACGCCATTGTTGAAAGGAAACATCAACACATTTTAAATGTAGCAAGAACATTAAAATTTCAAAGTGGGATTTCTTTGAAGTATTGGAATCATTGTGTTCTCACAGCTGTATACCTCATTAATAGGACCCCAACTCCATTGCTAAATGATAGAAGTCCTTTTGAAATGTTGTTCAAAACCAAACCCAACTATACACACCTCAAAGTCTTCGGCTGCTTAGCTTTTGCCACCACCCTTGTCAGTGGAAGGCACAAATTTGATCATAGGGCCAAAAAGTGTGTGTTCGTCGAATATCCTTTTGGTATCAAGGGATATAGACTACTGGACCTAGACATTAAGAAAGTTTTCATTTTTTGAAATTTTATCTTCTATGAAACTATTTTCCCTTTCAAAGATTACAATATCAGTAACTTTGACACTTTATCAAACCCAAGTAAATGCAATTCCATCCAAGATCCAGATATTTTCATTTCCAACCCTCCAGTTGACAATGATCCTATTCCTGTAGACAATCAAAATGCTAATATCGAAGAACCAATAATTGTAGAATCACCCGATTCACAAACAAATAAGATGGTTAGCTCTACTGGCCAATCAACACCTGAACCAGAAATTGACCAAGACATTCCCCACCATTTTCTGCGAAGGTCAACCAGAATAAGGAAATCTCCAGCACACTTACAAACCTACATATGCAAGCAGGCTACTTCACTTCTCCCATCTCAGAAGTTTGACAAACAGAAGGTCCAAATTTAGCCGGGTAATCCTTTTCCTCTTAGTGTTTGTGTGTCTTACAATAAGTTGTCTTCATCATACAAAGCCTTTGTAACTTCAATAACTTCCCAAGAAGAATCTAAGAATTATCAAGAAGTTAGAACATCCCCTGAATGGAGAAATGCAATGAAAGCTGAGATTGAGGCTCCTAAGTTCAATGATACATGGATAATTGTTGATTTACCTCCTAACAAAGAAGCAATAGGCTGCAAATGGGTTTACAAGATTAAATTTAATGCTGATGGGAGTATAGAAAGATACAAGGTAAGGCTTGTGGCAAAAGGATACCCACAACGAGAAAGCTTGGATTATCATGAAACTTTCTCACTCGCAGCAAAAATGGTTACTGTAAGAACACTATTGGCTGTTGCAGCGGTGAAATGATGGTTTCTTTATCAATTTGATGTTAATAATGCCTTCTTACACTGGGATTTGAAGGAGAAAGTATACATGGAACTACCACCTGGATATCACAATGAGAATGACAGGAAAGTATGTAAGCTTAACAAAAGTCTTTATGGACTTAAACAAGCTTCACGCCAATGGTACTCGAAACTCTCTAGCTTTATCTTTCAACAAGGATATTCTCAATCTAAGGCAGATTATAGTTTATTTACAAAGTCAACACATACTTCTTTCACAACCGTTTTAGTGTATGTAGATGACATAATAGTTGCTGAAAATTATGTGAAGACAATCAATCAGCTGAAGTGCTTACTTGTTTACAAGTTCAAAATCAAAAATCTTGGCGAGCTGAAGTACTTCCTTGGAATTGAGGTGGCAAGATAGCAAAAGGAATTTATTTATCTCAACGGAAGTATGCATTGGATATTTTGGCAGATTCGGCACTATTGGTTCACTCCAGCCAAAATTCTTTTAGATCAAAATGTCAGATTATCTAAAGAAGATGGAGAGATCCTTTAAGAACCTGGCATTTATAGAAGGTTAATTGACATTCTTTTGTATCTCACGATAACAAGACCTGACTTAAGGTACTCGGTTCAGATGCTGAGTCAATTTATGGAAATCCTCGATTGCCACACTTACATGTAGTCCACAAAGTACTAAGGTACATCAAAAGGGCTCCAAGACAAGGATTATTTTATCCAACAAATACATAGATTCAACTCAAAGGCTACAGCGACTCAGACTGGGGGGCATGTCCAGATACGAGAAGGTCGGTGACAGGTTACTTTGTGTTTATAGGAAGCTCTTTGGTATCTTGGAAATCAAAGAAACAAACCGTAGTCTCTAGATCCTCTGCAGAGGCAGAGTATAGAGTCATGGCTAATGTTTGTTGCAAATTGACTTGGCTCAGGTATTTGTTTATAGATCTGTAGGTTTTACATCCACAAGCTGCTCTTTTGTATTGTGACAACAAGTCAACGATACATATTTCCACAAACCCTGTATTCCATGAGAGAACTAAACATATAGAAATTGATTGTCACTTAATTCGAGATAGGATTCAAGAAGGAAGCATTTTGACAAAACGTGTATCTAGTAGTTCACAAGTGGCAGACATCTTCACTAAGAGCTTAGGCTCTCAAAACCTTTATTCTTGTATGCTCAAGATAGGAGTAGAAGACATCTACACTCCATCTTATGGGGGGCTGTTGAAGAATGAAGGAAAAACTGAGTTGCACCAGCAGGCCTATAACAGATTGGAAAGCAGGCCCATAACATATCATCAAACAGCCCATGAACGAGTAACCCATATCAGATCATCAGAAGGGAAGAATGATCTAGAGAAGAAGAAAAGAAAGCTTCGAGAAGCAGGCCAAAAGGAATATACTGTTAGTTAGATAAATTTGTTATGCAAGTTGTTGTATTTATTAAAATTCATTTTCTTTACTTTTTAGAGTTTGTTAGATTTGATTCCTTTGTACTTCTATAAATTCAGCCATTGTACAGTCATTAAGTAATGAAAAATAAGATTGATTTTATATTCAAGAGTTCTTTGTTGCTTCTTCCAAATATTCATTCGTGCAATTTTCTAGTCTTGCAGTAGCCCACATTCAAAATCTCATAATCCTGGATTTCACTTCTTAAAAGTAAACCCGATCTGAACCTTGTCTAAATTCTAGGTTAATCATGGATTTCAATTCTTAAAAGTAATGCTATGTAACCCCACTGGGATTACAACCCCAGTTTAGGTGGCATTAAATAATATGTGTAATTAAATAAGTCATTTAATTTCACATTTCATTTAACCTATCATTTAGAGCCACATAGACTAGGGTTGTAATCCAGTGGGGCTACATACCATTACTCTAAAAGTAAACCTGCTTTGAACCTTGTCTAAATTCTAAGACCTAGGTAAATTAAAAAATTAGTTTTAATTATACTACTCAAATAGTGGACAACAATTAGTCAAAATATCTTGTACTCAGTTTCTAATGGTTCTGAGTGCAATGTGCAGGTTGGATATATGTTCGAACGGTTTTAATTAAATGCAAAAATTGAATAACATATTAGAATTTGAACATCAAATATAACGTGATAAACACCAAGGGAAACATCAATGGGCTCCTTTGTCATGCGTCAAATAATCTACTAAATTAATTGATAAAAAATACAAAGTATCCATTTTGTAACTTTACAAAATTAACAAAGAACAATTAAAATAAAATAAATTCATGTTTGACAATCATTATTTGAGAAAACAAAGTTTTGAATAGTGTTTTTTAGGAGAATATGTGTTTAAAAAGAAAAAAAATGAATTTATGTACAAATTTTTTTATTGTGTGAATTTGTAGTTGAAAATGAATATGTAAAAAAAATTAAATAATAATTGTCAAAATATGGGCTAAGAATTCTTCATTTGACTTGTTGATAAAGTGAAATCAAACCCATCGATATTAACTTTATCATCACTTCGCTATTGTACTAAATCTCAACGACCACTTGAATTAAGAATCATATTTCTTAACTCACGTCAAGCAATCTGATCAATAAATAAGATTGGACATTCAGTAAACATTGATTTGTATTCGCCAAATACTTTGAAAATGACTTTGGCTTTAAAATAGTCAATGATGCATTGAATCTATATGAACTTGTTCAAAAATGGCAGAACTGCTTGTTGCTGGTACACGGACTGGAATTAGTTTTTTCAAAGCTTAATTCTAATCTTAATTTATTACTTTACTTATAGGTAAAGCAATTAACAAAGATTGAAATTAATTCACAACCTAAACAGTGAATATTAAGCACAGTAAGAAGATCTGTATATCACAGAAGATATTCTTGATATGTTAACATTGAACATTTTTAGAAAATTATGATAGCATACATTTTTAAATTTCAGTTAGTATGAGAATTTTGCCTCAGTTTTCTATAAAATATATTATTCATAAAAATAATGTTTATATGATAGGTCAAAACATATTTTCAGCAAATTTTTGAAACAAGATGTACCTTTTTTTGGTGTGATTTCATAATTTAACATTATAATTAAAAATTAGAATAATGTTATATGTATATCAATCATGACAATTTGGTTGGCATTCTCCCCAATGTGGAGGAAATATGTGCAGTAATGTTATGAATGAGTTCAAATTAAAAATATAGATGTTAAATTAAAAATGTGGGGGTTGAAAATTTTTAAAATAGTGATTGATGGGGGAATGTGTGGTTGAAAAATTTTAGATTTGTGTGTAATATTATTTTATTTGATGAATGTGTTGTTGAAATGAAAAAAGAAAAAAATTTAATGTAATGGAATTTAATTTAATTTAATTTAATGGGGCTCAAACGGGGGCTTACTAGTTATATATATTGCTCTCTTCTTGTTCAAGAAAATTATAATGAGATTGTAATGAAGAAGGCAATGATTCTCACGACATATGTAATGAAGAAGGCAATGATACTCTATTTGGCGAGAATAATGCTCATTATACAATTTTGGGTTACAACCTCTCGCAAGGGAGGTGGGCCCACTATTATTTTGATCACGGGGCCCACCTCCCTTATAAGAGATTGTAACCCAATGTTGTAATTCATGTGCTGTTCATTTGGCGACTCCATCCCATATTTTTTGTAGCTATAAAAAACTTGAGTACACACCACACAAAAATGAAAAATCTCTGATTTGTCATATAGGGAGGGGTTGGTAAATGATTGCGACACACACCACATTGATTAATCGCACCCATGTCCACCGTGTGATGAAAATATTTTGTACTTCTTTGACTTTTGGATATTAGTCGTTAGGTACAAACACTTACTGCGAACCACGTAGTAGGAAATTAAAAATTACGTCTGCAGATAATTTAAACCTCCTACCAACTCTCCCCCCAGATCTCCAAACATTAGACCTATATGTACATACATTCACACCATTTCAGTTGCAACCTCACTGCTCTCTCTGTCTCTTCATAATCACTCGCATTTAGATTCGAATCCGCGGAAAAACTAATAAGAATGGCGTACGAGGGAATTCTAGTGGGAATGGGAAATCCACTTTTGGATATTTCAGCTGTGGTGGATGAAGAATTTTTAGCCAAGTGATTTCTTGTTCTTTCTCAAATTCTCCGTTTCTATATAACTCTAACGAACGCTCGCATTTGTATATATTTGTATGTATATGCGTTTTTGCATCTGAGATATGGTGTTTCACTTGTTGCTTTTATTTGGTGGCATTTGATTTCACAGATCTGAGTAGCTGTGAAAGTTCAGTGTGATTTTTGGGCGTTACTATTGATTTTTTATAAGTGGCTTGTGTTTTGTGTTTGTATTGTAGATCTCAGATTTTGTATACACAATTCACTTGTTCGATCTAGTAATTTATTTTGTAATGGTATTATCTTGTGAATCGAGAGAGTTAAATTTTGGATTTTTGTACGTCAGGTATGGTATTAAATTGAATGATGCAATTCTCGCAGAGGAAAAACACGTGCCCATGTAAGTGATTTCTTTCTAGTTTACAGTTATGCTATATTTATTACTAATTAGGTCAGTGATTGGATTTTTCCTTAGGATTCCCCACCGTTCTACTGCAATACTTTCATCATTTTGGTGATATTTGCTTGATAATATCTGCTAAATTCCTTATACGTCATGAAGTCTTGAAATTTTGTCACTCTACAATGACAAGATATAAATGAGCCATTTTTGCATTTCATAGCAGTAATACTAATGCAGCCCATGTTTAGTTCAGCGAAAAAGGTTAATTAAAATATAAGTCAAAGTCAAGAATTAATTTTAATACACATTCATGGGACCCACAAATATTCAACCACATATTCCATTTACATATATCAAATTCCGTTAAAAATCTGATTTTTATCTAAACCAACATGGGCGTAAATTAACTAGAAATTTAGTAATGTGTTAATTGTTTCCAAGCCAAATCTAGAAGTTCAACGTTGATTCTGCTACTAACCAGCTGCTTAAACGAGAAAATTAACACCAGAGAAGAAAAAATCATGAAATTATTGCAAATTCATTTCGTAATGCAGTTTTTGTAGATTATATATTGGTCACTGCAAAAGCTCTTTGTAGAGGATTCTCTTGTAGTAAAATGAAGAAGTGAATAAAATAGAGAACATCAAGCTTAGGCAGAGAGTTCCTTGATTTGCAGTTAAGAATAATTTATTGGTTCATAATATGAATTCATTGCAGGCACTGGGTAGCACAACCTAGTATTTTGATTGCCAGAATTTGCTGCCAAACTTAACTTTGCATATCCGAAAATTTGCCTTGGGCACAGATTCTGCGAACTATTTGAGAATGATCTTTTAATGATATATGACGCTTTGATTTAGTTATAACAGTGGCCATGTATACTGGATTGTAAAATATTAATTTGTAAGCTGGCTTACCGCAATGTTCTCTGTCTAATTTGGCGATTAAAATTATTTTTTTGTAAATCTCGCTAGGCCAAGCTTTTTCGTAGAAACTAGTGAAAATTGACCCCCTGAAACAGGGAAGTAGATAAGACTAATCAGAATTTTTTAGTGCATGGTTCTCTTGTCTCCCTAGATGAGAGTTGGTCTAGCAGGAAGACCGTGCCTCTGCCAGATGTTCACCTTGCAATTTGAACTTATAATATCTTCATTTTGTTGTCCTATTACGTAACGGTCTTTTGTTTCCATTTTTTAGTAGGTAGTGTGTTTTGATTGTTCTTTTCTTGTAGAACTAAAGTTGCAAAAGTCCGATATCTTCAATTTTCAGATTTTACCTTGCAATCCACCTATAATGTTGTCCCTATTATTGTCGATTTGTCATGTTAAAAAATGTTTCTTTTTATCTCATTAGAAGAGATTTTACCTAGTAGGTAGTCTGTTTTAATGTTGACTTTCTCCTTATTGATCTGAAGTTAGGTTTATTAATATTTGACTTCAATTGAGATGAATAAGTCCTAAAAAATTACTGGGAGAATAATAACGTAATTTCATTAATAAGAAAAAAATGTTCGAGATTTATCAAGAATAAAAAGGAGATTTTGCGTTTTCATCAAAAAGAGTGGTTGCTTGATTAGCACTGAAAGAACTCGATGCATGTCTCAGGTATGATGAAATGTCATCTAAATACAGTGTGGAGTACATTGCTGGAGGTACTTTCCATACTGAAGTTGAATTCATGAAAATGGTTTATATGACCTTCTCTATCAATATACTAGTGAGCATTATTGAAGATTTTTATAATTTGGTAATGCAGGTGCTACACAGAATTCAATCAGAGTTGCTCAGGTACATCTAGCATTTCTTTCTGGCTCTAAAACTCTTTTTAATTCTCTACTTAAATTTTTTACATAAAAGAACAAAATCTATTGCCATTTGCAGTGGATGCTTCAAATTCCCGGTGCAACCAGTTACATAGGCTCCATTGGAAAGGACAAGTACGGCGAGGAGATGAAGAAAAATGCCAAAGAAGCTGGTGTTAATGTAAGTTATTTGTTTGCACATTTTAGCCTTCCCATCGTTGACGTAACCATCAACATTACTGTGATTTTCATTTGTCAACGAAAAAAAAAACATTACCATGACTTTGACCAAATTATACCCATAGTATATTCACTATTCAACAGTGTAAACACCATTGTTATCATCATTATTACAAGTCATGACAACATCATTGTGTTATCTTTTATTCATTACCTTTTCTTTCTTCTAGATTTATAAGAGAAAAAGCCCAGAACAATAACAATTTCTATAATAGAGATAATAATACTTTTTATCTCATGCTCATGGCTTCATTAGGTTCATTACTATGAAGATGAGTCTCCTACTGGTACTTGCGCAGTATGTGTAGTTGGTGGCGAAAGGTCAGTATCCTGGCTTTTGCTTAAGTTTTTCTTTTCTCTGTCTGCAATGTGGTTAAGTAAACTTGTCTTTAGTTTTTATTAACCCATATCCTCCAATGCACTAAAAAATTGGACTTTAGTAATTTTTCGATTGTTGGAAAATTTAAATCATAGTGTTGTCAATATAATATGATTGGTTATAAAACAAAAAACAAACAATAATATCCCATTGTTTCTCATGCATTAAAAATTGTATGTTTGATTTTTCTGAAGAATTTATACCCAGATGTTTCAGCCGTTGTAAGGGAACACCGAACATGTTTTAACCAACTAGTTAATAAAAATGATTGAAAGATCAAAGGAATATTAGTTCAGTTGATAGTAACGCTCCATGTCCAGACTAGTGCTTTAGACTCAATTCTCAGCAAACCAGAAAATTTTGGACTAAAATATAGTTCTGTTACTTTTTCTTGAACAATCAAGGCCTTCAAGCTTTCATGACCCAAAATCTACTTGAAGTAGGAAAGCTCAAATCACTGGGACAAAGTCCAAAACCTCCGATGTGGCCTCAAACAAGTAACACTTCAAATGACTGAATATACTGGATTGACATATTATGGTATATGTATTTGCAGATCACTCGTGGCCAATTTGTCAGCAGCAAATTGTTACAAATCTGATCATTTGAAGAAACCAGAAAATTGGGCATTGGGTATGCCTACTTAAGATTGTTTACTTTTGGCCTGAGTCATGCACTTTATGGAGGATAAAATTGCAATTGGAAACCCCTTCTCGTTGCTCTGATATTGTGTCAATTTCTCCCTTGTGGTTCGGAAGTAGTCAAATAACCCCTTGTGTTATTCAAAACCTTGCTGATTTTTGCACCCCCCTCCATGAAATTGGTTTTGTGTTAATACTTTTATCTTATGAAATAACTATTGTATCTTTCTTAATACAAAAACAGCACCACTGCCTAGTCAGAGGATCATTGGTCATTTTATATTAATTAAGAAAGAACTAATGCTGTTGAACCAACTTAATGGAAAGAGGATGATCAGCAGAGTTTTGGAAACCAAAAGAGATCAATAGATTATTTCCCAACTACAAGGGGGTGAAACAACACATTGTCGGAACTTCATAGAGGTAAATTGCAATTAGCCCTTTTAGCAAACCAATTAACTTGTCTATATTTTGACAGTTGAAAAGGCCAAGTACTTCTACATTGCTGGATTTTTTCTCACAGTTTCCCCAGAGTCCATCATGCTTGTTGCTGAGCATGCAGCTGCAAACAACAAGGTTGGAAATTAGACACTAATTCGCCTAATTTCTGGCTAAACAGCAGCTTCTGATGAAACTTCTTTTGCCTCTTAAACATTCATGTGTCTGCAGGTTTTCATGATGAACCTTTCTGCACCATTTATCTGTGAGTTCTTCAAGGATGTGCAAGAGAAAGCATTACCGTAAGGCGAATGTCTTTTTCTTCCAAATAAGTATTGAATGTGACTTAGAGCTGTTTATCAAGCGCTTGTTCTTTGGCTTTAGGTATATGGACTTTGTTTTCGGAAATGAAACGGAAGCACGAACTTTCTCCAAAGTTCATGGCTGGAAGGTAAAGGTGACTTTGCATGAGATCTGCTGACAAAGTAACATGTTCCTTGATAATGTACTTAACAATTTGTTGCTGTTAATGACCAGACTGAAAATGTTGAGGAAATAGCTTTGAAAATCTCTCAGTGGCCAAAGGCATCTGGAACACACAAAAGAATTACTGTTATTACTCAGGGTGCAGATCCAGTTGTTGTTGCAGAGGATGGGAAAGTGAAGTTGTTCCCTGTAATTCCGTTGCCGAAGGAGAAACTCGTTGATACAAATGGTGCAGGTATGTGATTTCATATTCTTTATTATAGAATTTCCCACTGTTTTCAGAAGATAATGAAGGAAGGAAAATATTGCATTATGTTTAGTATTTTCTGAGAACTAATCACACATTCTGACATTCATGAAAGATTATGTACATGGTTCGAAAAAAATTTCCTACAATGGGAGGGTTCCTTAAAGCAGCTTTATTGTTTAAATGAAGGAATAGACTTACAGATTTTGTCACACACACAACTCTTTTTGGACGAGCTACTGACGTTACCTCGTGTCAGATCTCAGCATTTATACCTGATTGATGTGAGTGAATCTGATTACTTTGCAAATTTACATTTGTTTCAGGGGACGCTTTTGTTGGGGGATTTCTGTCTCAGTTGGTTCAAGAAAAACCCATTGAAGATTGTGTAAAAGCAGGTTGTTATGCATCAAATGTCATTATCCAGAGGTCCGGCTGCACGTACCCCGAGAAGCCCGATTTTAAATGAGGCACCTTTTAATTTCCATGGCCACTCAGTGCTGGTATTTTATATATGTACTTTGCTTTCTCTCTACCCATGTGTCGCTTAAATCCTTCTTTGCAAGGGATTTTGATCGCCAAGTCACATTCGGTTAATTACATTATTTGATGCTATTATCATTGAAGCTTAATTTTTCCCTAAATGATGTAATGCTTCTGTCATTCATGGCTAGTCTGGATGATACGAAGGAATAAAAATGAAGACTACGTTTTCAGCTTATACAACATTATAATGTTTCGTATAACGGTAAATTAGTTTCTAAGAAAGTTGCTTTTCTTGTGTGATTCTTTACTTTTTTACATTATATCATTATGTAGAACGTATTTTGTATTTTGCGATCTATTTTACTATAATACACATGTAAAAGTTAGATTAAGGTCCATTTTGTGCTTGAAACAGTATTCTGAAGTAAAGGTTTTGGTGCAAATATTGAAAAATTCAGGGGTCAAAACAAATATGTCGAAAATATGAGGGAGTCGGTTTTAAACTTCCCATTTCAAAATTTAGATTTACAAGTTTTTATTTCAAAAATCAGATAATATTTTAAAATATTAATAATTATATTACAAATTTAAATATACATATTCATTCTACTCAATCATATGCACCAAAACTCTAATTATTTCATCATCTTCATTTTCTTTCTTCTCTCTCTATCACACCTTTTCTCTAGCCATCCTTCGTCATAGATGTCACCACCCTTCGCCGCCACCACTATCGCTGGCGCCACCATTCGCTTCACGCGGTTCGAAGTGGAACCTCTACGATGGTATTGTCGTTGCTCTCCCTCTCCTCTCCCTCTTCTCCTTCTCCATTTTCTATTGACGCAGTCCCACACTAGCGTCGTGCAAAGCAACACGCGACTGTTGCTCAGTCTCTTCGATGTGGTTTCTTCTGTGGTGATTTTGCGATGTTCTGCGGTGGTTTTTGTGGTGATTTTTCGACATTTTTTGCTGTATTTTTGAGGTGTTGGTGGTGTGGGCGGTGATAGTGTACTATGATGGTGGTAGCGCGAGTTTGTTGATTTTTTGGTGGATGATGGTTGGGTGTGGTTTAAATGGAGATAGATGAGATAGTGGTGGTAGTAGTGTGTTGTGGGTGGTGCGGTGGCGGTATGTTGTGGGAGTGGTGATAGATCGCACCTCTAGCGACTCATAGTTTCACGGGTTACCTTTCTTCTTAGCACAGAAAGGGACACCGTGCGGCAGTAGTCTGCTCCGCTAGACTACCTTCCGCCTTTTCTCGGTCCGTCTCGGGACAAAAGTAGATTTGATCACAATTTAAAGAAAGCTTACAACACGAAATTGAAATGCATTGAAATAAACTTGATC
>CAIGRM010298506.1:0-25745 GCA_903798335.1 Fraxinus albicans
GTTATAATTTTCCACCTGAAAAATTTTTAAATTTTCTATTCGTTGTCTTTGTTTTACATGGAAAGTGTCTATTAAAGTGATAATTTTTTCCACAATTGGTTATAAAATTTGTTTCCATTGCCAAAAAGTTAAAAAAAATAGGGGGAAAAAATTGTTTCCTAAAAAATTATTTTTTTCATCAAAGTTTAGTGTTCATTTGACCTTGTTTTACATGAAAATTGTCCATTAAATTGAAATTTTGTTTAATAATTGGTTATGACATTTGTTTCCATTGCCAAAAAAAAATTTGCAGCCAGCCTGAAAAATTTTCATCAAAAACCCGAAAAATGCACACGTGTGGGCGAAACTCGAAAAATATTTTTTGTGGAAAATTTTGACTATCAAACAGCCAAATAAGTGGAAAGTGAAAAATATTTTCCTAGTTATCCCTGAAAAATAACGCCTATCAAATGGGACCTTACATTTGATATGGAGAGATTTAAGCGGTGATGTTAAGGAATTAATGGATGCCAGGCCATAATTTGGATATCTAAGATGAAGTCCCTGAATTCAAGTTTGTCAATAATTTTGATTGTACAGAATTATTGGCCACAGAAATTGGCCAGAAACTCACATATGAGTAAAATATTGGAAAAAAAACCACACGTTCCCCTTGTTGTGAGAGATCTAGCCATTTTCTGGCCACTTCCTTCTGTACGAGTAGAAGGATTGTTTGAATTTGTCCAACCACTGAGGGTTTGCCAATCTCCAGCCATGTCAAGGTCGGATCAGTTTCTCGAGAAAGGGAGTCTTCACTTTCAGATTGTACAATCACTATAACCAATCAGTAGACGAAGCGCCAATTTGAAAACAAAAATACTGTGAGTACAGATTTTTTCTACAGAATTTTCACTAGAAATTTGAATTTTACTTACATGGGGGTGGACCCCATGTGATTAAAAAATTGATTTTTCTATCCACCCACCCCTCCTATTGTTTCTATTCTGTATGGGTACAGAAATTTGAATTCCTTTTAATGTACAAATAGCATTATTCCATAAAATAGACGGGGTTAGTGAGAGTTTAGTATTATCTCTTCAGTTCACATGGAGGCAGATGTACAAACTATAATTAATTATTTGCAGTGTGAATTCTTTGTTCGGTTCATACGTAACCCGACACCATTGAGTTTGGAATTTTATGAATAATTGAAACCAATATAATTTGTCGATATTAGGCCCATATTGAATTCATAATAGTGGAAAAATACTACTTTGCAAGTAGCGTATAACGTGTTCCCAACCTAAATAAGCCTAGTTTTACCTTTCAACTTATTGGTGTATGGGTTTTGCGAGCAATATCGTGGAAGTAAATGATTGGATGAAAAGGCACACGTTGAATAATCCCTGGCAAAGTAGCTTTATCCTTTTGGATATACCAATATTTTTGTAAGAAATAATTATTTAAGGTTACGATATTTGAAAGACTTCTTTAGGACAAATAGCGGGCAAAGCATAACTATCATATAAATTAAATCATGATCTTTAGCATGTGTTTGAGCCTCATTTTTTGTTGATAATGCATTTTGTATTAGTGAATTTTTGAAGAATATGATGTTAAAAAGTAAAAAAGAAGTTTTAGGTTTACGTGCAAAATACTTTATTGTGAAATGTATGGTTTCAAATAAGTCAGATAAAAAAATGAGTTTTAAGATAATGAAGATCGAACAAGGGCTAGTCATATTCAGTACCCGTTGAATAATCCCTTCACTAGTTAAATATTCTATTAACGTATCATTTTCACTAGGATAAGTTCTTTCCATCCATTACATGGTATTAACTAGATAAAATTGGGCTCAAACAAGCTCTTAATATGTTGATAAATAAGTAATATTTTTTCTTGTTCCTAACATTTATTTTTTTTATAGAGATTTTACTATATGTTCAACATAAACAAACAAACTAGAATAACGCTAAGTAGCACCACATTGTATGTGATGGTAGATCCACATCCAACGGTTGGCGAATATCAAAATTTTCTATGTAGTCATTGTCTCTTAAATCACTTTAATAAACAAAAATAAAAATTATGTTATCATTGTTTTCTTTTCACTCTTGGTAGGCATTGTTTTTAATCACAATTTGTTCACAAAAAACAAAAACATCAGTCCTAATTTTCATAGTTTGTTGAAAGATTTTGTGCTAATCATTTTGTCCTACCTTGCAACTTGGCATAACAATTGTGTGGCCAACCCATGCTTAAAATCTCACACGGTCACACCAATCCGCGTGCAACCAGTTTCCCACAACGCATCTTCTATCACATGGAGGTGGCAACAATTTTGTTATGTTCACCCTCTATAAATAGACTTATACTCGCTCTGTTGCCTTGTGCCATTCATACAACGTAAAAGAAAAAGAACCTTTGAAAATTAGAACTTAGGACACCCAGAAAAGAGAAAAACGGTGTTCTTGTTCTCTAATCATGGAGAAAAATGAGGTTGCTGTTGCTAAAAAAGAGCCTAATTATAGAGGAGTCAAAGCAATGCCTTTTGTTATAGGTAAATTTCCACAAAAAGTGTTGAAATCTTAGCTTCGTTTTGTTGTTGCATACTAAATCTGTATCAAATGATCTTTTCTTGGAGTCGCGTTTTGTGCAAGCTCCCCTAACTAGTTTTAGAAAATTTTCCGGTGCTCTCTCGATAAGATTGCATCTATTTAATGTTCGTGAATTTTGCGAAATATTTTACTAATTTTGAATTTTGAGCTAATTTTACTGATGTTACCAAAATTTTGCCTTGCAGGCAATGAGACATTTGAGAAGCTGGGAACAATTGGAACATCTTCTAACATGTTGGTGTACCTAAGTACAGTGTTCAACATGAGCTCTATTTCTGCCACTAATCTCATCAATATCTTCAATGGAACTTGCAATTTTGGAACATTGTTTGGTGCCTTTCTCTCCGATACTTATCTAGGCCGATATAAGATCCTCGGAATTGCTTCAGTTTCCTCTTTCCTGGTACAATTTCTGGTCATAATCCTTCATCCTATGCAGTAGAATCAATATAAATTTGTTCAAACTCGAATAATTTTTATGTTAATTGCAGGGGATGCTAGTGCTAACTCTGACAGCAGCAGTTTCAGCCCTACATCCTCCTAAATGTGGAGCAGAAGAGAGTAGCAAATGTGTTGATCCAACACCATGGCAACTCGCGTTCTTGTTTAGTGCATTTGGGCTGCTGGTAGTCGGAGCTAGTGGCATAAGACCATGTAACTTAGCATTTGGAGCAGATCAATTCAATCCCAATACTGATTCAGGGAGAAAAGGAATCAATAGCTTTTTCAATTGGTACTACTTCACGTTCACTTTTGCAATGATGATATCTTTGACAATCATCGTCTACGTGCAATCCAATGTGAATTGGGCTATCGGATTAGGCATTCCCACATTTCTGATGTTCTTGTCATGTGCCTTCTTCTTCGTCGGGAGCAGAATTTATGTTAAAGTATTGCCTGAAGGCAGTCCCCTAACAAGTATGGCACAAGCACTAGTCGTTGCATTCAAGAAGAGAAACTTGAATTTGCCAGAGCAACCCTGGAGTAATCTGTTTAATCACTTCTCACCTAGTTCAATCAACTCAAAGCTTGCTTATTCTGATCAGCTAAGGTATCAATCTTTAGCCTGTGGCGTTCACTTGTTTCATTAAATCACAAGGTCGACTTTATAGTCTTTCCCGTACTGAATATCAAACATTTCGTTAATGTAATTAAGTGTCATAATTCAGGTTCCTAAATAAAGCAGCAATCATCACAGACGACGATGAAATCAATGCAGATGGATCAGCAGCCAATGCATGGAGTCTTTGCAGTATACAGCAAGTGGAAGAGGTGAAATGTGTGGTAAGAGTAATTCCCATGTGGATTGCAGGCATAATATACTATGTTGTCCTGGCACAAATGCAGACATATGTAGTATTCCAAGCCATCCAAAGCAACAGACAACTAGGAAGTGGCAAATTCCAAATCCCAGCAGCATCCTACTCTGTTTTCACGATGTTGAGCCTCACAATATGGATTCCCATTTATGACAGGCTCATCATCCCTTCACTCCGAAGAATGACAAGAAAGGAAGAAGGCATTAGTCTCCTCCAGCGAATCGGGATTGGAATGGTGCTTGCTATAGTCACAATGCTTGTATCAGCATTAGTCGAAAACCACAGGAGGACGTTGGCCATAACTCGTCCCACATTAGGCCTCGTGCCACGAAAGGGTGCCATTTCGTCCATGTCCGGCTCCTGGCTGATACCTCAATTGGCAATTGCAGGAATTTCTGAGGCATTCACTGTCATTGGACAAGTTGAATTCTTCTACAAACAGTTCCCGGAAAACATGCGCAGTTTCGCAGGATCTTTCCTGTTTTGTGGATTCGCAATGTCGAGTTATTTGAGCAGTTTCTTGATATCAGTCATTCATCGGACGACAAGAGTGGGACAAACAGAAAATTGGTTGTCTGAAGATCTTAACAAGGCGAGATTGGATTACTTTTATTACGTGGTTGCTGGTTTAGAAGTGGTAAATTTGGGATACTTTTTGATTTGCTCAAAGTATTACAAGTACAAAACAAGAGAAAACGACACCAAAGATGTTGCTATGGAGGAATTGCAACCTCGAAAACCCATAGTCTAGTTTCAGAATCAGAAAATTTGACAGATTCATCGAACAAGAAAAACAGGCAGCGCGTGAATCCCCCGTGCTGCCATACTGGACATGATCAAAGAAGTTGAAATAAACTATAGTATGAAATATTGTACTGTCGAGTACATAACTAGAAATATTGTACTATTGAATACTATGTACAAACATGAATTGTTAGGGGTATCTTATAATCAATGTTTTTTTCTTCTCATGAATATATGTTGCAAGGAAACTATTATGCAATATACCAATATATGCTCATGAGCAGAGATGTCAACTTTAATTAGTCAGAAATACCATATTCAACTAGCAAAGTTGCACGAAATCAAAACTTTACACGAGCCCACCAACTCGATGGTGGTGTAGATACCTACTCAACAACCCTTAGAGGAAAAAATAGAGATCAGAAATTATGAAGTATTAGAAGAGAATCAACAAGCACAAATGAATTATTTAGTGGACTATCAATTAACAAGAGATAGCAACAGGAAACAAATAGGGAGCCACTAAGGTTTGGAAATGATTCAGATTATCGTGTGTCTTTTGCTATCTCTAGTTATCAAGATTTGACAGACAAAGAACCAAAAACCTATTGAGTAATAATTATAAGTGAACAGTCAAAGTAGTGATTAAAGCTGTGGACAAAGACATTGACTCCCAAAATAAGACAGTCACTACAACAAAAATAACTTTTTACAACGTTCAAAAAATGTTGCTGACGACCCTTTGCAACGTTCTGACATATGTTGCAACCTCGGTGTTGACATAGAGTATAAGGATATAGCAACGTTATTTGAATGTTGCGAATTGCTTTTTTGCAACGTTTTTTGACAGTTGATAATAACTTTTTTTGCAATGTCTTTCAATTGTTGCTAATAACCGTTTTGCAACTTTTCTTAAATGTCGCTAATAATCTTTTGCAACATTTTTTGAATGTTGCTAATAAATTTTTGCAACATTTTTTGAATGTTGCTAATAACTTTTTTACAACGTTTTTTGAATGTTGTCTATACTTATATCCTTATATTTTGCAATATTTATTAAACGTTGCTGTTTTCCGACCTTTTAAAAACAATTACTACATGAATTGTTTTATTTACATACATTATTTTACACGTATCAAACTCATTTCACAATCGTCTTTAAATTTATTTATATAATAACAATAAATAATATATCCATCCTCACAAATAATAAATATCACATGCTTATTGTAAAAGAAAAAGAAAAACCTTAAAATTATAGTACTTTTCAATTGTCCAACTAACAAAAACGAGTATTATTGGATAATGTCTTTTCTTTAAAAAAAAAAAAAATCTTTAGAAAAACACAACTTATTCATCCAATGATCTACGTTTTAGCATATATTGGCAATGAAAATAATGCACTAGCAACATCAACATTTAGGTTAATTTAGCAGGAGAAAGTGCGTAAAATGAAATTAAAGTTCGCGGCAAACTTGGAACCAAAAAAAGTTCATTGCAAAGGAAAACACCATAATTTAGGTGACTAACAGTGTTTTTAACAGGGTGTATTGCTAAATTCGGACTGATTCTAGGAAGTTAATCAAACAACACTAGGAGTAATGTATTGTGCATGTCTGAAATAATTCTAACTTGAAAATATTTCTCCAAACTATAAAAACCATTTCATTCTCATCATACTTGCATTACAAATTCAAACAATATAATGATATGTAACATATAAGACCATTTTAACCCACTTTTTCCACCCATATATTAGTATAATGAAACAACTAGTCTCATTTCGAGACACAACAACTTATTGAGATGGTGATTATTATCGTATTTGATCTTTTGAACTGTTAAATCACCTCAAATTGGGAGCCACGCTGCAACTACTACTCAATTTTTAGAGAGGTCTCAACATATTGGATGAGCTTTTCACAGCCATTGCACCGTCCTGAAAATTTATTGATATAAGGAGAAGAATTAGTCATTAATCCATCAACAAAATTGGTGTAAAAACTAATAGAAAATCGGCATAAAAACTAATGCAAAATCATGATGCAAAACTTATTGAGGCAACACTACAAATCTACCTGAAATGTTTTAGACACGAAGAAGATCATACTGTAAATCTATTAGTTGGATATGCAAACTTGTTGTACACACCAGTGAAATGCCTAGGCATGCTGGATACAATAGTAAGATTGACGAAACGCCAAATAAACAAATCACAAGAACTAAAGAAAAAAAATTATTTGCCAATTACTATGATGATATGTTAACATTATAAAATTAGAGATGAACTAACTCCTAATAAAGCTTCATTTTTTATTTTATTTTTTTGTAAAAAAAGAGGCTTCAAATATTTCATAACAAATCTTAAAGAAAGAAAATAGTTGCTTTCCTAACAGAGGTTCATTTTATACTCGGATACTCTCTCTGCAACTAGGGAAAAGATGGAGTAGAAAAGGAAAAAAATATATTAAAAGTTCTCTCTTTTCCACAGCGTGAAAACCTTAAATGCAGAGAAAGGGCTTTAAGCTAGTATTGCAGTTGTACTGTCCAAAATATATAATAGCCAGCAAAAGAATATTTTGTATCTCTATTTGGAATACTAAATAATGAATTATTAGTATCGGGAAAAAAAACAAATCTTGAATTCTTCATACAGCAACAAGACCCAAGCAAACATACCTTAGTAGGATGAGGATCAACTGCATCGAGACAGAGTAACTGAACCATAATAATTTTTTCATATCATCTAATTCTCGGCCACATCGTATTATGCTCTGCAAAGATGATCCATTTCACCAAGTTAGCTATGAAACCTAATTGCAGAATTGACCGAACCAAATTTTGGTATAACATCAAAAAATGCCATTAAGGTTAAATACAACATTTTAATAATTTATACACATCTATGAGGAAAACAAAGCGGTCAAAGCCAAATAGTTGCTGAATTTGAGGATACTGAGAGAGTTCTGAATTCTTCGAGAGGCGTGGGGCTCTTCTGTGTATGTCCCGAAAAAATATGTAGCCATTAGTCTCTCTTCTACTTCTTGTCTCAGTTTTCCTTCATACCTCATTTTACCACTCTCTCTTTACAGCCCCCTTCGGTGTCTATTTCCACCCTTTTTTAGGCCATGTGAATTTTGGTTGGGTCGTGGGTTGTGAACTACTTTTCACAACATTTAACGAATGTTACAAAAGGTAAAAAATTTCAAACATTTTCGCGACATTCAGTAAACGTTGCAAAAAAGTAAATATTTTGTAACAGCTATTGAACTTTGTAAAATGTTATATATTACGAGTTTCAACAAGAAACACTGAACGTTGTTGTAGAATCAGATTTTAGTAATTTTCAATTAATGTTGCAAAAAAAATGAAACTTTTCACAACATTTAGCCAATGTTTGGCACCCATTTTTTATCTAATTCTCATTCTCATTTTTTTCTCTTACTTCATTTCAACCACACATTCTTTCAATAAAATAATATTACACACAAATCTAAAACTTTTCATAACTTTTCCACCATACATTCTCCCATCAATCACTATTCTAAAAATTTTTATCTTCAAAAAATGGGTTTCAAACACACCCTTAGTAAACGTTGCAAAAAGTATTTAGTGAACGCTGCAAAATATCATTTTTGTTGTAGTGGGTGAATTAGTGCCTAAGCCTAAGAACCATTCCATGTTCCATTGTAAATGGGTTTTTAAGGTAAAAAAGGATCAATTTGAGCCTTTAAAATTTAAGGTTATATGCAAAAGGAGGGTATTTATTTACCTGCAGTTAATAATAATAATAATAATAATAATAATAATAATAATAATAATAATAATAGAGACATGCTTTTATTTTTATTAGAATCACTTAATTGGAAAATTGAGCAAATTGATGTTAAGACTGATTTTGATGACAATTTTTTTATGAATAAATTACAAGGTATTGTAAATAAGACAAAATCTGGTTGTGTAATAATTAAGATCTTTCTAGTTTCTATGGTTTAAAACAGTGGTTAACTCTCTATTTTTCATTTTATAGTTACAAGGCAGTGAAGCAAGAAGGGAAGGCTTGTCTACACTCTTGAGTCAAGGAGGAGCATGTGAAGCATGCGGCTTTGCACAAGGTCTACAACATGTTCTTTTGTGTACGTACTAAATTCACATTATGCATTGGAAATGTTCTTAAATAACTCAAAGGGTCTTGGCAAAATCTTCGAAAATAATCATTAAAAAAACAAAGAATTAAATGAAAACTGATAATGAACAAAATCACCTATGATCCTTAACGAAAAATATGTGTTGGCGACATAAACAAAATTACTAACAACAATACTATCATGTCAACGAAGCACAGTTGTTAGCAATTGGCAACAACGATGTCGTTCATGATGTTGTTGGCAATTAGGTGGTGTTTCGATTGCTAATTGCGGACAAATTAAAACAAAAAATTCTTCACTTTATTTTTTTCATGAACTTAAATATCTTTTTTATTTATTATTTATAATATTTCCAGTGTTATTTTAATTTTGACAAAAATCTTCTTAATTAATATTTGAGTTTATTTTTTAATTATTGATGTAATCTCTGTCACTAAGCTAAATAAATTGAAATATTCAGGTTAATTTTATATATTACTAATTGCAAATTCTTTTGTGATCTTAAATTATTTTTAATTGTTATTTAACTACCACATAATTTTATAAAGGTAATATTTTATTTTTTTATATGTATATTATTTTATTTAAGTGTGAAAATTACACTGAATTTATTGAGACATATTTTCAAAAACTCAATTTGTAATGTTAATTTATTATTTTTTAAAAACTTGAATTACTTATTGGCATTAGAATTTTCTTCAATAAATTATATTTATCACAATAACATTTTTAATTATTACCGACACGAAATATAACTCAAAGATTATGTTTTTAAAACTATTTCGAATGAGATTTCCTAAAATTCGGAGGCCTAGTCTGAATGTGGTAGGTGATCGCCTCAATTGTCAAAAGGTTGGTATGACTTCGTTCTATGGAATTTTTAATTTAAATCTTTGTTTTGTCAATTATTTTCTTTTGCAATGATTAATCCATGTACAATGACATAATTATTTTTCAAGTGAAAGTTTTTAGATGATTTTAATTAAATTGTTAAACATAATCCTTTTGAAAAGTAATAAACAAATGCATTAATGATAATGAGAAAAGGACTAATGTAACCTGATTAATGTGAAAATTTATAAAATTGGACCCATAATTATTGACAAATATAAAATGAAAGTCATTTTCATGAATGTGAGTAATTGAAAATCTAGCAAATGTAGTCCAGCTAAAGTATTATTAACAAATATGATTAAAAAAAAGAAGGGTACTATTAAAAGTAATAAAAATCTTGGACACGTAATTAATTAATAAAAAACGAAGTCATTTTCATGAGTGCTACTAATTAGTGGAAAATATAGCAAATGTAGACCAGTCAAAGTGATAATTAACGTAAACGATCTATTGTGCTACGTGTACATAACAATTTACATAATGGTTTACTAACAGATAATGTAACGAGATTTAAATGAATCCAAATTTTATTGGTTACATAAATTTTTCACTATATCATTGTGTAAAATATTATGTAAATAATTACGTAAAAAAACTAACTAATGGCCTAATGCAGTTTTGGACTTAACCTGCCAATAACTCTCCAATAATGACTCTTTGCTTTAATAACAATTTACGTCAACAATTTATCAAAAAGATGTTGACTTAAAATTGATCTTAAAGATCTTGGTACAAATTTGAATGAATGTTTCATTTTAAAATGTCGATTTTTATTAAAAAGAGCAATTTAAACTGTTCTAATAAACGTTCTAGGTAAGATATTGACTTTTTAAAACGAAACAATCTTGAAATCCTCCGTGTATTTAAGTATTAAAATGATCGAATGGTTTGTTTGCGTTTATTAAAATAAAAATACTAAATCAACACCAAACTATTGAGCTTCCAATGTCACTAACTCTCCAAATTATCGCGTAGTTACAGTCAAAATTTATATAAAAATATTGACATAAATTGACCTCATAACTCTTAAAAAATAAGTAAAGAAATTCAATGAGGGTTCCATTTTGAAATGTCAATTTTATTAAGATGTTTGGTTCAAACCCTTTTATTAAATATGCTATTATAAAATACTGGCTTGTTTAAAAATATTAATCTTAAAATTCGACCGTTCATTTGACTTTTACAATGATTGAATTCTTAGTTTGAGTTACTAAATCATATTGAGTCTTGAGTTTAGGCCTGAACATTTTAATTGGAAATAAACCTCTCAAATTAAAACTGAACCAGTTCTAGTCCTATTCTAAAAAAAAAGGAACCGAAGTCGAAAATTGAGAACCGACTGGACTCAGGCCAATTTTTGGTTCTTGAACTAGAACCGTGGATAACCGAATGGAATTGATTTTTTACGTATTTTTTATTTCTAATTTTTAAACTCTAACTCTAAAAAATAAAGATTGACTCGTTCTTCTTGCCTCTAACATTAGATTGTCGCATTTTAGATGTTAGTATATGTTAATCTGTGTAATTTGGGCTTTTTAGGAATAAAAAAAATTTAAGCTAGATTGTAGTGTAAGTTGATGAATTAAAATGTTAAATCTTTGCAATTCGAGCTTATTACTTTCTTGCATTGTTACAAATTTAAGTGATTTTTTTTTATTTTTGTTATAACACTTGACAATTGAACTTGATATATTCATAGTTTGGGTAATGGTGTACATTTTTTGTTATCTTGAGTTCGTGGTTTTTTTGAAATATAAATTTTAATTTTTTTATTCAAACGAAGCAAGTTCAGTATTTGGACTGCAATTTCTTGATACTATATAGTTGTCACGTATCTAATTAGTATTTTAATGGCAGTTCATTTTAAGAGTTGAAAATTTAAGCATTATCCATAATTAAAATATAGGCTTTAATATGCCCCACTTATGAATCGAATAAGATTTATTAAAAAAAAAAAAAATTCTTCTCAAACTTTAATTTATTTTTGATGTTTTAATTTTCTCATTTTTTTCATGATTTTTAATCTCCATTATTTTGCTTATTGAAGATTTATCAGTTGGATTTTTTCATTGTACAAATATTGTCTAGTAATAGCATGTTAAATATATGTACTGAAAAGACCTATATGAAAATGTTTATTAAATGTATATAAAAAGATATTATGGGAGATATAAGAGAGCAAATTTGATACGTAAATGGAAGATATATGAGATTTTGTAGTATATTCTTTATATAATAAAATAGATGGGGTAATCGTAGAGTTTAGTATTATCTCTTCAGTTCACACGCAATTATGTATAAACTATAATTAATTATTTGCAGTGTGAATTCTTCGTTCAGTTCATACTTGACATGACACCATGAGTGATTGAAACGAATATAATTTGTCGATATATATTTGTGGAAAAATACTACTTTTGCAAGTAGCTTATAATGTGTTCCCAACCTAAATTAGCCAAGTTTTACCTTTCGTCTTATTGGCGTATGGGTTTCTATAGAAGTCTAAACTTCTATAGAAAATGATTTGTCACTAAGGTTTTGAAATCGAATATCATCCACGGCTATCTTTCCTACCGCATATGTTTTTGACTTTAGAAACAAAAATAAAAATTAAACTTCAAGGTGAACGCTTAAAACACGCGTTAGGCTAATATGACAGAAAATAGGGGGACCAATCTCTTGGACTAAGCAGTTGGCCTCAAGCTCATTTTAACACAGTGACCAATTTGTGTGGGAACATACAAGGATTAGTGCAAGACGTGTTTGTTTCACATTTTTTATGTAACATTTTATGTACAATTTTGATATACAAGAAAAAGAATAAAGCTATTTTGTCAAAAGGATTAGACAGAAAGTTTGACATAATTGCAGGTAGAAGTAGATAATTGGATGAAAAAGCTACCCGTGTTTTAAATTATTCAATGATAAAATATCACGTGATATTAAGTTTGAGCACGTGTAATCACGTTGTAGACCGGTAAAATGCACTTGATTGAACGTGTATCAACATTATATCAAGAATAATGTCAGGCAAGACACTAGTGGGGCTCGCGCTTTTTAAAAAAAAAAACATGTGGAGCCCGCCTCCTTTGCGAGGGGAAAAATTGCCCTATACGCAGGGCATTATTCAAAATAAGATGGTGATAACTATCGAGTTACTGGTGAAGTTAGACACGGTCGCAGTGCAAGAGAATACTGACGAATAGCAATAAAAGACGAGAAGCTCCATCAGTTTTCTCACCTAATTTCTTTTCCCAATACATCTGCTGCTAAAACTACACATTTATTGTGCTCATACTGAATAGATAACGTAATCATGGGTCTACATCGGAATTATTTGGTGTTTTCAAGGTCCAATTATTGATTGTTTTCTTCACGTAATAAATGTTTAGACACCCGCGTTTGTTGCCCGAATTTTTTTTTTTTTACCCGAAATTTGATTGTTACATTTTTGTCACATATACATATATAACTCTTTTCTTTTTTTTCTTTTTTTTTTGTCAAATTCTTATCTTCTAATATATTTTATACGGTTCTGCCAAAAACATACATTAAGAGGCACAAAAAACTGATTTGCTCCTAATATTTTTAAAAAAATAAAAAATTACAAATACAAAAATTCGATAAAATATTTATCATTCATTTTAAAGTACATTAACAGAATATTTGGAGTTGATGACAACATATTCTAATTAATGAAACAGTGATACTAAAAATGTGATAAAATAAGTGCTAGATAAGGTTGGAGACGTTCAATGCATAAAATATAATGCAATAAAAAAAAATTGTGGTATCAATATAATTACCCTAAATGTTCCATATATTGTCTCCTAAACATAAATCAACAATAACAACAATATTTAATCTTTCACAAGTGTCAAATTTGTTAAGTTAATTTTTGCTTTGTTTTCATCCATCATTAGTGTTGTACTTAAAAAGGTTCATGTGAGGCTAGCAAATCAGCCACTAACACTCTTACTCAAACTTAGTTCATCTGCAAATGTCACCATCGAAGTCCAATAACAAATATAAATGTTGTTAAACTTGGGCCTGAAGGACTATTGTTGCTCCTCCTATCCATGTGGACATCACATGGAGTGCAACGTAGGGCCGTGCTGAGGGCGACACCCATCATACACCACGTAGGTGCATTGCGAAAGAAAAACCTCTTAGACGAATCAAGTACAAAACAATCATGTGACCCTCACTCTGACACGACGTACAACCCCAAACCACCAAGGCTACCCTCATGCGACCCAATAACCTAGATTGGTCCTCTATTAACTCCACAACCAATTTGGTTCGTCAATCCAAAGCCAAAGTGGTACAAGCTTTATGCCTTGAAGTATATCATTTATTTGTTCCTAACAACTACACTTGTGTCAGTAGAGGACACTGTAATTGATGAGTGTGTTTACACATGAATGTTATACCGAATTAACTTAATTATTTGCCAAATTTTTATGGTTATAGAACGTTTTTAATGTGTGTGCTAGTTGTTTCGAAGGTATGGTGATTAAGTAAAAAATGGAGGTATTGCAAGTAGAAATGGACAGAAAATTGACGCCTAAGCGCCATAAAATGAAGAAAATAAAAAATGTCAGTGAGACAGCGTGGCACTGCCCGAGAAAGGAGAAGCAGAAAACTCCAGTGAGGCAGCTCTCGGTATCAAGAAGTGTAGCAAGGCAGCACCTGTATTCCATTCGCGGCGCCTAGGTGCTGCATCCTAGCACCTAGGTACTACGCCACAAAGTTTAGGGTAGGTGTTTTGGCCCGCGAAAAGCCCAGAAAAAGACTCCAATTTGGCCATGGACTTGAGGGGAGTATAAATAGATAAGAAGAGGGACGAATTAGGAGTTGCATACATTGAAAAAAGAAATATACAAGAAGAGATCGAAGAGGAAATTCACGAGAAGAAATTCATCACGGATTCGAGTTCAAATCAAAGATTGGAAGCGGAAGAAGATCTTGGTGCAAGAGCTGATTCTATTCCATATTTTTAGTCATTTAAATCTGGTGATATATTCGAATATGTTTAATTATTTTATCTTTTTTCTTCATGTTTAACTAAATTCTACTTTAGGGCAAACAATGTAATCTTTTGTGACCCTTAATTCTTTAATTCAAGACTTCTGTAGTTTATTCTTCTATGTGTTGATTTTATTATGATTTAATGATTTGAATTATCTGGCCAATAATTTGATGAACAATTGAGTTTCATACAAATTGAGAGGTAAATTTGAGGCTTAAAAAGTATAATAAAATTCGGCAACAAAATATAAAGTGTAGAGATACCTATACTAAGTATTGCAATCGTTATAGGAATTCCTAGAATTAAAATTCGTTTAACTAAAGGTAATTCGCATAGAGATATGGAATTGAATTAGTTGAATGGGCTTAATGAGAACTCGAGAGCGGTTACCATAGGAGAATTCGACCGAACACTACATTATGTTAGAATCTTAAATTAGGAATTAAGGTGATCATTAGATGAACCTATTTTGCCCTAGTATTCATTATTCATTCGAATCTTTATTAAATCAGTATTTGCAATTTTTTATTACTTTCCATTAGTTCATAAGCAAGAAAAANAAAAAAAAGCAACAATAATTTACACTACTTTTTTAACAATATATTTTCCTAAATATCATTATTCAAAACATTATTTTTTCTAAACAATGCTGGCCTAATAGGGGCTTGATATTTTTCTGGAATATTAACAAAATAGAAAGTTATTTTCCTCAAAAATAACTGAAAACTAAGTTATTTAATTTCTTCTTCTTCAGCAACACTAATAAATTATTATTAATCATATAACATTTGCTCTTTACAAGTAATATCATAATATTATTATTAAACTTTAAAATATTTTTCTAGAATATTTATAGATTTGTGAAGTTGTGATTCTGTTAGAACAAACAACTTGTTTTTATAAAACGTTTCATATAGAAAGTATCTCAGATGTATTATTTTTTTCAAGATTTGTGCTACTTCTAAAGTACGATAAAAAATATTGTTATTATTATCACCTTTTCGTTTAAAAATGATGTTACGATTACTTATGGAAGAGCAACGAATCAATATTCTTCTTAATTATTGAATTTGTAATGTTATGTTTCACAAAAAACATCGACATGAAATTCGTCTAGAATATGATATGCACAAATATTATACATTTTCAAAGTAATAATCCAATATTATTATTATTATTAGATATTGTTATGTACGAATTTCTGCTTCTTCAGGAGAAACAAAGTAATATAAATATGATATTCATTTTCAAGCAATGCTACAAAATTCTTCTGAAATATTATTATATATTGTTATGTATGAATTTTTGCTTCTTCAGTAGCAACAAGATAATAAAAATATCATATTCCTTTTCAAGCAATGTTACAATATTCTTCTGAAATATTGAACAAAAAAATTACATTCAACTAAATATTTATCTATCATAAATTAGTATAGTCAATTCGATTTAATCAAATCGTACAACCATACCTCTTTGGCATGTAATTTAAAGTTAAAAAAACTGACATTTTCTTTGAACAAAAAGAAGAGTTCATTTGTAAACTCAATTGCCTATAATTTTTTTTACTTTCTTTGATTGAAGGAAAAAAAACCCTCAACGGGCTAGAGATTTATAAGCAAAAAGAAAAATAAATTTTGCTAACGTAGTTGTCTAGAATTTCATGTTGATAACGTGTTATAAAATAGAGAGAAAAGAGACAAATATAGAGCAGTCAATAGACTTGTGTTTATTTCATTAATAACAAAAATTCAATATTTATAGGGAAGAGCTAGGGCTGCAAGGGATACAATAAATTATAATGACTAAGGTTGCAGCGGTATAATTGTGATTCATAATAAACATATAATTTACAACAAAATTCACTTTTTATGAACATTTTTGGTAGTGCTCCTTCAATCTCGGTAATTAATGGTGTCAATAAAATTCAAGTTAATTTCGATATATTCTTGTATGTACAAATAGTTACTTTGATACCTTTTAAATTTTAAACCTAATATATTATCTTTTATAAGCATAAAACTGAACATAATTTTTTTTTTTTTTTTTCGTATTCTTTCAATGTTTCAAACGTCGAATCTAGTTGTACCCTACTTGTTTCAAACACAAATGCTCAACGAAATAATTTTATTGTATCAAACATAAAATAATTTCATTGTTTCAAACTCCAAATCGCATTCCAAAACTAGCTCAACAAAGTGCTCCACGTGCTATCAAACTCCAAATCTATTCCAGTAGCTCAACAAAATGCTCCACGCTGAGAGTTCGGTACACTTGAAATATTCAAAGAAATAGAAAATAAATTATGATCCACTCAAATCCGATAGAAATAAATCAATAATTGTACAAAAAAATATAGTATTGCGTAGAAGTAGGCTTGTAATCATTAGACCCGTGTGAACACTCATGGAAAGTTGGGAACACTTGCGTCACACAAATTAGCACATTATTGGCACACGGAACTCCATTATTCCCAATGATAAACATCTACATCAGATGGAAAGGTCCACTTTCTCCAGCCTGAAGGTCGGTCACTTGTCTAAATGGTTAGAATAACATATGTAAGTGTACACGTCATTTGGTTATGTTGTCGGACGATAATAGAAAACATAAAATTCAAGGAAATAAAAGCATCTTAAATACGGATTTGGCCAATTTGAAGGATAATTGAAAGTCCGACTCTTAACATACAACGTTTTTGCAAAAGATTTTACATAATATTGTAACAATCTTATCGATCGAACTTGAATTATGATTGTACTTAGTGGTGGTAATCAAGCCGAGGGACCGAGTAATACTGTAACAATCTTATCGATCGAACTTGAATTATGATTGTACTTAGTGGTGGCAATCGAGCAGAGCGGCTCGTCGACTTGGTCGCTCGGCTCGTACTGAGTCCACGAGCCGCTCGAGCCAGTCAAAAAACGAGCCCGACCACGAGCCGAGCAGGCCGGCTGGGTAGGCGAGCCGAACCTGCTTAGCTCGTTTTTGACGAGCGGCTCGTCTAATTTTTTTTTTATTTTAAAGAAGGATAGTTAAAAAAAAAATCAAAAAAGTCGAGCCCGAGCCAAGTAGCTCGGCTCGGCTCACTACAGTACGAGCTCGCCCACGAGCAACGAGCAGAGCAGAAGCTCGACTCGTTTTATAACGAGCCACGAGCTCGAGCTCGTGGATAATGAGCCAAGCTCGTGGGCAACGAGCTGAGCCGGCGCGGCTCGGCTCATTTGCCACCACTAATTGTACTTTTTTAACTAGAATAACAAGATCTGAAAACTTGAAAATTGGAACAATAATTAAGTACTACGTCATGTTTACATTAGAAAAAAGTAGACATTATCTAGACCTAAAAAATCTCACATTTGACAAATTTTGTTACTAAAACTATTTAATAACCTTAGTTAGATCCAACAAATTCAACAAACCTCGATGCAATAATTAATTATAACCTATTAATTTAACATAAGACCCCACCTAAAATGCCCTCAAAGTTGGCAAATTGGTTACTAAAACATTTAATGCCAACATATTCAACGATTCTAAGTTTGAATTTCAATAATAGTACATGTGATGAAAATTTAAATTGTGCTACTTTCATCCTATAAAGAAAGGTTTTGTTTTCTTTTTCGTCCGTATCAAATTATAAACCACTTTTTTTTAATTAAAATTATAGATATTTTTTAGTTTTCTAATATTACTATCAATAAATGTAAACTAATTTTATTTACCTTGTTTGGGCCCATTTTGAGAAGAAAAGTGTATTTTTGAATAATGACTTTTGAGGAATGTGTGATTAAAAATGAAGAAATTTTTTAGATTTACGTGTAATATTATTTTATTAGTGATTGTGTGGTTAAAAATGAGATTTGAAAAAATGATTTTTTGATGAAATGGGACTGAAACAAGGGCTTAAACCATTATTTAGTATATTAGGAAAAATATAAGAAAAATTATATTTTCAATTATATTATTTACATTTTCTTAATTTGTATGAAAGTAAAAAATAAACCTATTTTATAAGATGGAGGTAGGACTATATTCAGCATTAACGAAACAAAGAGAATAATAATATATAATGCCATATTCAATGTGATAATGGACATAGTCTTTAATCGCGTCAATTAATGAACATAAGACAAAAAAAAGTAACTCCTAAGTTTCACAGTTTGTTCAAAAATTTTGTGCTCTTCAATTTTCCGAACGTACAACGTAGCCTAAGTAACATTATTGTCGACAGCTTTCATACTTACAAATATCACTCAAACCGCCTGCAATCTTCTACCACATGGAGGTGTCAACAATTTTGTCGGATTCCCCATCTATAAAATAGCTTTATCTTCACTCTTGCATTATGCCATTCGTACAACATTTGAAAAAATAAAAATAGAAAAATCCCTTTGCTAGAAATCTCAGAGAAGAGAAAAAACAGTGTTCTTTTGGTCTAATCATGGACATGGAGAAAAATGACGTTGCTGTTACTAAGAAAGAGCCTAATTACAGAGGAATCAAAGCCATGCCTTTTGTTATAGGTAAATATCCACAAAAAGAGTTGAAATCTCAGCTTCATGTTTTGTTATTTCTTGCTAAATCTGTATCAAATAATCTTTTCTTGGAGTCGCATTTTGTGCAAACTCCCATCCTCGGATATAGAAATTGTTTGTGCTCTATCGATTAGGATTGAATATAGTAAATGTTTATGAATTTTGTGAAAAGTTACACTAGTTTTGAAAAATGCTTGGAAAACCTTGCAGGTAATGAGACATTTGAGAAGCTGGGAACAATTGGAACATCTTCTAACATGTTGGTGTACCTTAGTACAGTGTTCAACATGAGCTCTATTTCTGCCACTAATCTCATCAATATCTTCAATGGAACTTGCAATTTTGGAACCTTGATTGGTGCCTTTCTCTCAGATACTTATCTAGGCCGATATAAGACTCTCGGAATTGCTTCGATTTCCTCTTTCCTGGTATAATTTCTGTTCAGAATCCTTCATTCTATGGAGTAGAATCAAATGTAAATTTGTTCAAACTCGAATAATAGTCGTGTTAATTACAGGGGATGCTTGTGTTAACAATGACAGCAGCAGTTTCAGCTCTACATCCTCCTAAATGTGGAGCAGAAGAGAGTAGCATATGTGTTGATCCAACACCATGGCAACTTGCATTCTTGTTTAGTTCATTTGGACTGCTGGTAGTCGGGGCTAGTGGCATAAGACCATGTAACTTAGCGTTTGGAGCGGATCAATTCAATCCCAATACAGATTCAGGGAGAAAGGGAATCAACAGCTTTTTCAATTGGTATTACTTCACATTCACTTTTGCCATGATGATATCTCTGACACTCATCGTCTACGTGCAATCTAACGTGAATTGGGCTATCGGATTGGGCATTCCCACGTTTCTGATGTTCTTGTCATGCGCCTTCTTCTTTGTTGGTAGCAGAATTTATGTCAAAGTACTGCCAGAAGGTAGTCCCTTGACAAGTATTGCTCGAACACTAGTTGTTGCATTTAAGAAGAGAAAATTGAGTTTGCCAGAGCAACCTTGGAGTACTCTGTTTAATTACCTCTCACCTAATTCAATCAACTCAAAGCTTGCTTATTCTGACCAACTACGGTAACAATCTTTGGCCTGTGGCATTCACTTGTTTCATTAAATCACAAGGTCAACTGTTATCTGTACAGTCTATACAGCATACCAAACATTTCGTTCACATAAGGAACTAATTAATCGTGTCTTATAATTCAGGTTCCTAAATAAAGCAGCAATCATCACAGAAGACGATGAAATCAATACGGATGGATCTGCAGCCAATCCATGGGGTCTTTGCAGTATCCAGCAAGTGGAAGAGGTGAAATGTGTGATTAGAGTAATTCCCATATGGATTGCAGGCATAATATACCATGTCGTCCTAGCACAAATGCAGACATATGTAGTATTCCAAGCCATCCAAAGCAACAGACACCTAGGAAGTGGCAAATTCCAAATCCCAGCTGCATCTTACATTGTTTTCATGATGTTGAGCCTCTCAATTTGGATTCCCATTTATGATAGGCTCATCGTCCCTCTACTCCGACGAATCTCAAGAAAGGAAGAAGGCATTAGTCTCCTCCAGCGAATCGGGATTGGAATGGTACTTGGTATAGTCACAATGCTTGTATCAGCATTAGTCGAAAACCACAGGAGGACATTGGCCACAACGCATCCCACATTAGGCCTCGTGCCTCGAAAAGGCGCAATTTCGTCCATGTCCGGTTCCTGGTTGATACCTCAGTTGGCAATAGCCGGAATTTCCGAGGCATTTACCGTCATTGGGCTAATCGAATTCTTCTACAAACAGTTCCCGGAAAACATGCGTAGTTTTGCTGGATCTTTCCTGTTTTGTGCAGCTGCAATGGCGAGTTATTTGAGCAGTTTCTTGATATCAGTCGTTCATCGGACAACGAGAGTGGGGATAACAGAAAATTGGTTGTCTGAAGATCTTAACAAGGCGAGATTGGATTACTTTTATTACCTGGTTGCTGGTCTAGAAGTGTTGAATTTGGGATACTTTTTGATTTGCTCAAAGTATTACAAGTACAAAACAGCAGAAAACAGCACTGCAGATGTTGCTATGGAGGAATTACAATCTCAAAAGCCAATAATTTAGCTCGGAATCGGCAATTTTGACGAATTCATCAAACAGCAAGAAATACGGTCGGCACCACTTAGAGGGTACCACGGCATGACGATATGACTAAAGAAGTTAAATTGTCATCGGATTGTATTATGGAATACCGTACCATTGAATACAATGTACCAAACATAAGCATTTCAAGTATTGATCTTATAATCAATCTTTTTTTCTTCAAAGTTCCATTAATATTGACTAGTTGCAAGAACATTATTGTTGGAATATATGCAAGTTGCATATTAATTTAGTTAAGCACAGATCACACGTGCATATTCAGCTGAGCTCCTGCAAGTGGCATATCGAGCTTTCACGTTCAGCACATGCGTCCAGTCTCTTCTTCCTTATTCTAGATTTTTCTAGTTCCTTTTTCCAGCTGTTAGTTTGTTAGTTGTTAGATTAGTTTGTTACACAAGCTGAATTAGTCTTATAAATACCCATTGTAATTCACCTTTACATTTGAGCTTGATGAATAATAAATCTTCTTCATAACTTCTTCATCCGTGCCTTCAATATGTGTTTTCATATTGAATTTTATCATTTTATTTTAAAATGGTGTCAGAGCAGAGTTCCTTCTGAACAATCTACTCTTGATTCTTCATCTACATTTTCTGTTACTGGAAGAAGAAGGAAGGCTTTGCTGCTGAACGTGAGAAATTTCTTGCGGCTGGAATTCTGGTTGCTACCTTATCAGCTGGAATTTTAACATATTCTCCTCTTCCAGCATCTTCCCTCTTAGATTGGATTCACAAATCAAAAATGTCATTGTGGTGAACAACACCCGGCTGGAATCAGAGAGAGGCAAGATTCCATGGAGATTGCACTAGTGATTTTTAATTTCAATCCTTTCTGGAGTTTTTATAGCATTTCCAAGTTTTTTTTTTCTTTCCTCATCAATGTCGATGATGTCATCAGCAATGCCCAATTTTAGAGCCATGGTTGCTCATTTGTTCCGGTTGAATTTTATTTGTTGTTTTTGGATCAGAATCTGATCTGCTTCATCTCTCTGGATTGCTTCTCCGTAAGACGTTATTGTCGACCTCTGGTCCTCTACATATTTCTTCCACCAGCTGCTGCATCTCTGTTCTCTTCTCCAAGTTCAAGATGTTCCATCTTGAGGGGGGATCGTTAGAATATGCCCTCAGCAGCTCAGCTCACGTTCATCAGCTGCTCATAATTCCATCTTGAGGGGGAGTGTTGGAATATATGCAAGTTGCATATTAATTTAGTTAAGCACAGCAGATTAGACGTGCATATCCAGCTGAGCTCCTGTAAGTGGCATATCCAACTCTCACATTCAGCACATGCTTCCAGTCTCTTCTTCCTTATTCTAGCTTCTTTTAGTTCCTTCGTCCAGCCATTAGTTTGTTAGTTGTTAGATTAGTTTATTACACCAGCTGAATTAGTCTATAAATATCCATTGTAATTTACCTTTGCATTTGAGCTTGATGAATAATAAATCTTCTTCATATCTTCTTTATCAGTTCCTTCAATATGCGTTTTCATATTGAATTTTATCCTTTTATTTTCTTAACAATTATTATGCATTATATCAATAGATACTTGTAAGAAAAGTTTGAAAAAGATATACGTGTCTAGACCCTAAATGATGATATTTTATTATCATTTGGATAAAACTCTGCCTAATTTATGTTATATTGCATTTTGTAGGTAAAAATTTATATTTGATGATGAATTGGAGAAAAGAATGAAAAATAGCAAAAAAAAAAATGGTAAAATCCAAAGTACGAGGACTACATTGCCGATTGGATGCAAAGTTTGGAGATCAAATTTCATACTTTGGAAAGTGAAGGACTCGAAGGACAATATATATACACAAAAAGGCAGCTTTGAATTGGAGACTCAAATTATACACACACACACACATGTAGAGAGGGAGGCAGATAAAGAAATTGGAGTTTATTTTGATTTGAAGTCAAAAACGGCGACTGAAAGATAAGAAGGAGGAGAGACAGGGAAGGAGAGAAAAAGAAAGAAGAGGAGAGAAAAAAAGGTGGCTACTCAAGGGTAAACACACATAATGAGAGGAAAAAAAAAGAATTAAAATTTTACGTTGAAGTCAAAAATTGTGGAGAAGAGGACTGCGACTGGAAGAATATATATATATATACCAGAAAACATGGCTGTAAGGGGAACTCATTCAAATAATATGGTGATGTATTCAAAGATAATTTTTTGTGTTTATTTTTACATTATAAGTGACTAATTTTCATATTAGGGCAAACAATGTAGTCGACTTGTGATCCTTCATTCTTTTATTCAAGATTTCTGTGATTTGTTCTTATAGGAGTTGATTTTACTATAAGTTTCATGCATTCAATTAATTGATCACTAATTTGATGATTATATGAGCCTCTTACGAATCGAGAGGTGAGTTTGAGATTTAGACCATATAGTAAAATCTGGTAAATTAGTATAACGTGTAGAGATACATAAACTAATTATTGCAGTCATAATATGAATTCTTAGAACTAATATTTCGTTTAACTAAAGTTGATTCACATAGAGATATGAAATTTAATTAGTTAAATAGGCCCAATGAGAGGTCGAGAGGGACAAATTGAATACAATAGAAGAATTCGATCGAACACTATATTATGTTATGAATCTTGAATTAAGAATTAAGGTAATTAATAGATGAAATTGTTATGTCTTGATATTTATATCATATTTGAACCTTCAATCAACCGTTGTTTGCAAAAATTGATATTTTCAAGTAGTTAAAAAAATAATAATAATCACAACTATCTTAATTCTTTACTTGCTTTTATCAAATAAGAGTTAGAAAAATTAGATTAAGTCCTTAAATTTAGTCATCGTGGGAATGATATCCGGACTCAAATGTCCACTATACTTCTTGTTACGATATCGTATACTTGCGATATAAAAAAACGCAAAAAGTTTTTTTGCGCCGTTGTCGGGGACTATTTACTTTTAGTCTTATTTTATTTTATTTTTAATTGTTATTTTATTTTTTATTTTCTTTTATTTACAGAAAAAAGGTGTTTGTTGTATGCTCTGTATCGAAAGCGACGATCTTGAACCGTTTGATTCGGAAATAGAACGTACTTTCAAACGAAGATCCAATGAACACAAACAAAAATGGAAATATCAAATGACTGACGATCAAAATATTCATATTCCTATTCAGTCAATTGGATAAGTAGCAGCAAGAGTAGCGGCACCATCAGATCAACAGCAAGAGCGTGGGGAAATAAATTAAGGAGACTTGCCAATTTCAATGTTCTTGAGCCCATAATCGCGCTTGTACGCTCCAGTATTGTATATCCAAATTGTGGGGTAAATAATTTTCAGATAAGGGTAGAGTGATCAATTTGATGAGAAACACTCTCCAATTCTATGTGCTACCTCATGAAAATCAGAACACATATCTCCAGATTTCTCAAAAATTGTCAGAACATCCATACTCCGGGGGTTAATGAAGACGCTATTAAGTTGCGATTATTTCCATATACACTGAGAGATGCTGCATTGGAATTGTTAGACTCCGAACCTCATGGAAGCATTACTACATGGAAAAAAACTGACTAGTATTCTGCAACAAATTATTCCCATCGACGAAAGTAGCTAAAATTCGATTGGAAATTCAATTTTTCCAACAGAAAGATGGAGAGAGAGAGAGAGAGAGAGAGAGAGAGAGAGAGAGAGAGCTATAACGAGGCATGAAATAGATTCAAAGAGCTCATGTGAAGTGTCCAAATCATAAAATCACAATAGGTAATCGAGTGCGGTAGTTCTACACCGAACTCTCACCACCGTCAAAATCTCGGATGGATTTCTCTGTTGATGGATCGATCATAGGAAAATCAATATAACAAACCATGAATTTATTTGAGTCAATTGCCACTACACATTCAATGTTTTCTTCAGAGAGAGTGGTACCACCAAAAGCATCTGGGATATATGAATTAGATAGCAGCACATCTATGATAAGTGTAGTTTATACACTTATTCGATGCCCTAAATCATGATATTTTATTGTCTTTTGGATAAAGTTCTACTTAATTTATGTTATATTGTATTTTGTAGATAAAATTTTATGTTTAATGACGAATTGGAGAAAAGAATACAAATGTAGTGAAAAATGGCAAAATTCAAATATGAAACCTTAAAGAGAAATATTACATTAAATATGCTCGAGTTAAATGAGTGTCAATAGATTTGCATTAGAAATTTTAATTTGTGACCCAAATTAAACATATATATGTATATATATATAGAGAGAGGAGGGGATGAGAAAAAAAAAAAGATGACATAGAAGAAAAACAGAGAAGAAAATTGCGGCAAGAAAGAAAGAGAGAAA
>CAIGRM010298525.1:0-13695 GCA_903798335.1 Fraxinus albicans
AATTAAATTCCATGTCTTAGATTTCGATGTCGTTTAAGAAATACTTTCAAACAAAGTGGCCACTGGCCAAGATGCACTTTTGATACTGTAATGGTTGACTTGTAGGGTATTTGTACATACGAATATAGATACACTTTGAGATTGTCTAGTGTTTTTATTAATAGTGAAAAAAAAAAAAAAACACAATATATATAGGAGGGATTCGACGTGATCTTCAAAGAAATGAGAAAAAAAATTACATCATCGCAAGACACAAAGTACAATGCAGGAGTTATATATTTAACATGAACTGCTACGATGTAATTAGATTGACATGATCACTCCAAACAACAATTGTACATCCTTCCTAGATTAAGTCCCTGTTTGATTTAGCAAAAAATCATATTTTTGGTAAATTTTGATAAAAATTTGATGAAATTTATGGTTGAAAAGTTAATAAAAAATTGTGGATTTCAAAAATTGAGGACCAAACAGGGGGCTTAAGCATTTCTATTGACCTTCAACCAATTTATGAGAACTCTTGATTTTAAACATTTTTTGAGTGCCGTAGTTTTGCATCGCTTCTTAGAATTCACTTTTTATTACACTCAAAATTCAATACAATGTGTTACTAATACGTGTTGTTTCAACTAAATGTGTCTTAATATTCATGTCATAAGGTGTGACGAAATTTTATACTGATTGTCAACATTTCACAACTCTCTTCACCGCACTCCAAATTAAGTATTCAGAATTGAGCAGGTATCATTAATTATGTATTCCACATCATGTGTTTAAACCAGAAATTTGCACTATTTTTTCATGCCAATGGCTTGAGAAAATTGATATCATTAATGTCATTCAAGTAAGTGGCGATATATGTTCAATCACTTGCTATTTACCGGTCACGTATGTCACACACCTCTTTCCTTTTCAGCATGTTCAAAGTCGAAACAATATTAAATTGAAAAAAAAAAAAATTCTGTTTCACAACTTACTTTAAATAGATGCAACTTACTTAAGATAGATGAATTTTTGATCGCTAAAAGTCATCAGAGACGGAGATTTCTATGAACGAAAAATGATCTATCGATAAAAAATATTGTAGAGAACTCGAACTCAAGCTCAAGCTCTATGCAAGAAGTTGAGTTCGATATGAAATCGACAATACTATTTGTAGTACATGAAAAATCGAAATATGATAGTAGGAGTTTTCTTTTAACAAATCTTCAAGTTTTTTTATAAAATTATTTTTCAAATAAAAAAAATGAAAAAAAGTTATTCAGACCCGTGAATCTCGAATTCCAGTTTTGTTTCCCACAGGACAAACTACAGAAATAAGAAACAAAAGCAAAACTACAGTGGACCCCATTTTCACACGCAGAGCCGACACGTGCCTTCACCGACACAGTAACGCGGCTACACTGAAGGGACCCACATTCCTACGAGGATTTTAAAAAGCATCATTAATTTGTTGGTCTTATATCTGCATGTGACTCTCATCTCTCTCCTCTCCACCATTAATACTCTCTTACCTTCCTTAATTGCGTTTTATTGTATTAATAATAATATCAGACATATTATTATTTATTGATTTGTTTTTAAGGAAATATAACTCTTAGGTAAAAAAATTTCTCATGAATTTGATAGAAAATGTGACATGTTGCAATAACATTAACTTATTTTTCTTGGAATGTTGATCGAAAAATAAAATAAAATTGAAAAAGGGACAAATTTAAGAGAACGTTTGAGTTCCATTTTTACTGACGAATACATTTTGAAATTGTAGATTGAATGAGTACGTGTGGTTAAAAAATAAAGAAAAATTTTGAATTTACGTATAATATTATTTTATTAAAAAATGCATTAAAAATAATGAGTAACAGAGCGAAAGGGCATAATGAAACAAAAAGAAGTGAGAGAGAAGGTCACAGGCGGAAGTAAATAGTTACCATATTTATACACACAAAGACCGCCACGAGAAAAGACACCCCTCTTTCTTGCAAGTGTGTCAAATTCAGACCTTAAAAGCCTAGATAGGATTTTCTTGTTATGATTTGCACATTAAAATAGTCCCCACACTATTAAAGAGTAAAACAAGATTAAAATTTGTACTGATTTTTACAATATATTTGATTCGTTCATTAGACACTACTTAATTGATCGAGCCCCTATTTGGTGCACATTTTGAATCTAAGAATGTTTTTTTTTTTAAAAGGTTGAACCCCAACCTTGAGGGTCCTCCACTGTCCCGCCCCTAGAGCATTGTGGATGAGGTAAATCGTGGGATGTGCCTCAACAGGTCAAGATACAAGAGCTGACATACTGGTGTCCATAAAGAATCGAATTCCATACCTTGTAAGAGGTCGGAATCAAACTCTCACATTGCGGTTACCAGCTCAGCTGAGACTGCCTCACTTCTGTCCTTTACACCACCGAGCTATGCTCTAGGGGTCCAAAACTGTATTTTTTTGTTTGATATGAAGGTGAATATGTGGTTGAAAAATAAAGAAAAGTTATTGATGTGATAAAAAATATTATTTTATTAAAAAATGTGTTATTCAAAATGAAAATGAAAAAAATAATGCGACTCGAACATGGGCTGAATTAAATGAAATAAAGTTCATTTAATCTCTGTTGTCTAATTTTACACGTTCAATGTGCGCATTTGGATGATGCGTTCGAAAATGATAAATGCTCATATGAAGGAATATATTGATTGAATTACTTTGCAGTTGATGTCTCTGGATCAAGTTTAGGATAATCCATCTACGTCGGGGGAAAGAAAACTACTTCATGTATACTCTACTTCGACACATTTTCTTAAATACGACACATTTAAATTATATGATCGAATTTAAATTGTTAAAAAATGAAAAATATTTATTTAATCGAAACGCTTTGCTATGATTATTATCAAAAAATGAATAATAGCGAACGAAATTAGAGAACAAAAGTATTCTATTTACCCAAAGCATACTTAAATTTACTTATAAGTAAACTCTTACCCTCAAGCAAACATCCTCCAAATTTATTAGCCATTCTGTTCTATCATATCATAAAATAAATACAAGTCTAAGCTATCACCGACTCTAGATGGAGTGCAATTCTCATTAATACGGTGATTAATTACGTGGTGATTAAAGTAAAAGAAGAATTACAGCTGGGACTGAACTCTTCTTGGTGCATGTTTAACGATGTTCTTAGGAGTAAAATAATCAGATTAATTACTCACAGATAATTTAATTAATCCCAAGATAGATATAAATAAGAGATTGGATCCGCATTCTACAGTCCACACTGCTAAACACTACTTATATATCCTCTTTGCTGTTTTCTCTCTCTATTAATTTGAGTTGAAAGTAGAGAGAAAAAGGGAAGGAAGAGAGGAGAAGATTGTTACTCTGTGTGTGTGAAAGGGGAAGAAATAGCGAGAGATTGAGAAAAGACAAATCTTGGGTCTGTGAAATTTGATGAAAATCCAAAGCTGAGTAGGCTGAAATTGAGGGATTACTGGGTTTCTTGATTTATTTGCATCTTTTAAGGTAAAACTGTTTTTTATTCTTATTTTTATTTTATTTTTTATTTTAGCAACTACTTCGCTTGTTGTTGTTTTGTGTTTTTTTGCTTGCTTTGGTCAAAACATGAGTTTTTGGTGTTTCATATGTAATTGATCTAATTAGGTTTTCAATGTGTTCATATCTGGGCGGTGTTCTACTTTTTGTATTTGAGTATAATTTTAGCTCAATTCAATTTTGTTTCAACTTTACTTGTTCTTGTTCTTACTCTCTTTTACTGGATGGGTAAGGTACGCATTTGTCATTTACATGAACTGGCAATTTGTTTTACTATAAATGAATCTAGTTAATTTACTGTTCTTGGTTTTTTAATTCAATTCTGCGTCTTCTATTTCATTTATAGTTCAGTTCACATGTGCAATAAAAAAGCTCCGTTTTTAGGAGTGATAATTCATATGCTTGTTTTCTCAATCTCAACATGTCGTGTATTATTTGAGTTCAGTGGATCTAGAATGTGATTGGGAGAGGATCGTTCCTAGTCACCCTTTTGTTTTTTCATCATATTTAAGTTTTATCGATGTGATTGTTATAATTTCTGGATTTTCCATTTTTGGTCTTTACTCCTGTATGATGTGTTATTCAGGTTGAAAAATGTCAAGGCCACTTCATCGAGGTTCATCTGGGGGAGGCGTGCGAATCTTGAGAAACAGTAATGATTTCTGGGATGACTCACAGATGAAAGAAAAAACAGAGAAGGAAGATGTGGATCGAAGTCGTACGAATGGTCCTCATAATACATATTTATCTATCAGATTCCCTTTTAGATTTCTCTTCCTGGATAGTTTGTCTTCAAAACACAGTTTGAGTGACAATGGTTTCGTATCTGATCCCATCAGCCCTGGTAATCTAAGGAATCGGCATAAATTGTCACTTGCTTTACTCAAATTCAGTTTGATAGTTATTGTAATTCTTGCTCTGGCCGGATCCTTTTGGTGGACGATTTCCATATCATCGTCATCCAGAGGTCAAATATCTCGTGGATATAGGCGGCTTCAAGAGCAACTGGTTTCAGAGTTGCATGAGATCAGTGAGCTCTCTCAGGGTTCCTCGAGGTTGAGAGAATTGGAATACTGTTCTCAAGAGTCAGAAAACTTTGTACCATGCTTCAATGTTTCGGAAAATCTTGCTTCTGGCTTTTCTGAGGGTGAAGAGTACAACCGCCATTGTGCACATGGGTCAAGCCAACATTGCTTGGTTCTTCCTCCCATGAATTATAAGATTCCCCTTAGGTGGCCTAGTGGAAGAGATGTCATCTGGCTTGCCAACGTTAATATTACAGCACAGGAGGTGCTCTCCTCAGGAAGTTTGACCAAGAGGTGAATGGAAGAGCTAGTTTCAGCAGTCAAATAATAACATAGTGTTAAAAACTTAAATTTTATCTTTCCATGTGTTGCAAATACAGGATGATGATGTTAGATGAAGACCAGATCTCCTTTCGTTCAGGATATTCAACATTTGATGTCGAAGACTACACTCATCAAATTGCTGAAATGATTGGGCTAAGAAATGAATCCTACTTTATACAAGCTGGAGTAAGTGGATTTTGATTTGCAGAATTACTAAATCTGCTTTCTCAGCTTTGATTCATTTCTCTCATTTTTTACCCATCCATTCTTTATTCCTGTTGGATCTAATGTTTTGATATCTCGTTAAAAAAAGGGACATTGATAAATGAAACGTAATGTGTGAGTCAAGTTGCCCCAACATTCTAAATCAATGTTTTATGTATATCACCAAATATATTTTGCACAATTTGACTTGCATTACATTCCATCAGCCCGTCACATGTCTTAGATAGGAAGTTGCATTTGCACGAACTTGAGTTTGCAAAGTTTATTTTAGATGCTGCGGATATAATCTGCTAGGGTTTTTGAGTATTTAAGTCAAGACAGAAGGAAAATACATGGATTGTGGTATATTTAGATGAGTGATATATAGGTATCGTTTGCTCAATTTCCGTTATCTATGTTTGCTAATGATTTTGTAATTTGGTTCATGTATATTAAGATTCAAGCGGTAGAACAAATTTTTATTGCTCATATTTTTGGATTTACTGCACCTTGTTAGTTTCTCAGAATATTCATATTTTTCACAATCTACTGTATATTGTCATGTCTGCAATAAATTACAGTAATAATTGAAAATCATTTTTCTAATTCCATATTATAATTGTATGATGTTTTTATTCCATGTTCAGGTTCGAACTATCTTGGATATAGAATGTGGTTATGGCAGTTTTGGGGCACGTCTGTTTTCAAACCAACTATTGACCATGTGTATAGCAAATTATGAGGCTTCTGGCAGTCAGGTTCAACTCACTCTTGAAAGAGGGCAACCAGCAATGATTGGCTCATTTACTTCACAGCAATTACCATATCCATCCCTTTCTTTTGATATGGTACATTGTGCTCGATGCCGCGTTGACTGGGATAAAAAAGGTACACTTCATTCGTTTCATGCCATTATAGGGAGAAAGATTTTACGATAATCTTTATTCATTGGTAAAAAGCGAAATTGTTTGTAGAAACTAGAAACAATTAGATGATGAAGAATCCAAAATATTCATATGTGTCACATTTGGTGCATGTTTGACAAAGCTTACATTTTTTAAGCTAGTCAAAATATAATTATTATCCACACATTTCCACTAGCTTTTCCAATAAATAGGAATTTGGCAGCATGTCTATTTCAGATATTGGACTCCACTTCCTTTCTCCTTCTCTCCTTGCTTGTGTAATACTCACAAACATTTACCTGTTGTCTCCTCTACAAACTCTAAAATGATGTAATAGTTCAATACAATTGAGCTTGTAAACATAAAGAGACAGATACTTAGGTTTCATGATTAAAGAATCAAACAGTGTGTGTGTGTTTTTTGAGGTTCCAGTCGCACTGGGAGGAGTTGGGGAAATGGAGGGCTACCTCTACTGTGTATCCCATGCATCATGAGAAAATAATATAAAAGCTTGTATACACATACTTGGACCTGCTGTCTATTGAGCATCAACAAACCCCCAATCCACCCCTCCAAAAAACAACTGTGCGGAAAAGGTATATTAATGTATTGAAGAGAGGTTTCTTTCATTTGATTCCAGTTTTTATGTAATATCCCTACATCAGCACAAGCGTCACACTTCATTCCAAGCAGCATTAGTTTCAAGGTTTGGCTGACTGCAGATGAATTTATCCTTAGTGTATATATACTTATGATATATATGCAAGCTTCGTTTTTTACCAGATTGAAATGCGTACTTTGATTTTTTAGGTTTTCCATTTGTAATACAGATCTTTAAAACAGTATTAGATTTAGCATTATATTGGTAACTCTTGTAATTGTTCAGGGGATCCTATCAACTTGTTCTGAAATTGAAGATTTATAATCTTGCCATTTGTCTCTATTCATCTTGGTTGTTAATCTTTTATTCCAAGTAAGGAAGATCTGATCAGATATTTTCTGATCTAACTCATTCATTGTCAAGAAACTTTGTTTAAGAATACCACATTGTCAACTTGGCATAAAGAAATATACCCTTTTCGAATGATATTTTTCTACAAAAGCTAGTCTCTATGCACTGTCGTCTTTAATTAAACCTGGACCCTTGTTATTCTTCATGTTGAGAAACAAAATAAAAAAAAATAATAATAATTGAGCGAAGATTAATGTGAAAACCTGTGCACTGACCCTGGGTAGTTGTTATGAGACACAGTTGAGTTTACTCTGTTATACCCGTAGATTGCAGAATGTGGGATATTTTTTTAAAATCTGAAAGGTCATATAACTGCTATTTTTTTGATCTGGAATGTTGGGTGAATATATAGTGCTTATCATGTGATACAGATGGCATATTTCTGGTTGAAGTTGATCGGTTATTGCGGCCTGGTGGATATTTTGTCTGGACTGATCCACTTACAAATTCTCAGCGCTCTCTCCGCAATAAAGAAAACCTGAAAAAATGGAATACAGTGCATGGGTTTGCAGAAAATCTCTGTTGGGAAATGTTGCCACAACAAGATGAAACTGTAGTGTGGAGGAAGACTAGTAAGAAGAAATGTTATTCAGCGAGGTAAGGCAACCAGTGTGATACCTTTTTCTTCATTTCTATAGTTCCCATGTTACTATCTTTTTGGTTTCATATATATTCACCTGGTTTCATATGGGTAAGATAAAGATTTTGCTAATAGAAAACGTTCGTGTATGTTGACAATTCATGCAGGACTATTAATTTTTTCACTGCTCCAAGTGGAAAATTGTTGTTTTATCTCGAATGGAGCGCGTTAATTTATAATGTGCATAAATCTATAACGTGCACAGCTAGTACATATATCAGTTGTACCTCATTCTAATGCTTGAATTACTTCTGTTTCTAGGAAACCTGGTTCCGGCCCATCTCTCTGCAGCAAAGGCCACGACATTGAGTCCCCATACTATCGACCTCTTGAAGCATGTATTGCAGGCACTCAAAGTCGTCGATGGATTCCTATTGAAGACAGGAAAAAATGGCCTTCCCGGGCTAACTTGGATTCAAATGAACTTGCAATTCATGGTAATAGATCTAATTATTCAACACTTCCGCGTTATAATTTTCCCAAGGTTGAACACTTCAAATGTATTTCTACCCTTTTGTTTGTACATAAAAGTTAATGTCATAGTAATTATCTCACTGCATCAGGTCTTCATTCAGAAGCGTTTGCTGAGGATACCATTAACTGGAAGTCAGCAGTCCACAATTATTGGTCTCTGCTCTCACCTCTAATATTTTCTGATCATCCAAAGAGACCTGGCGATGAGGATCCTTCTCCACCTTTCAACATGCTGAGAAATGTCCTAGACATGAATGCTCACTTTGGCGGTTTCAATGGGGCTTTATTGGAAGCTGGAAAATCTGTATGGGTCATGAACGTGGTTCCTACAAGGGGACGTAACAACCTGCCTTTAATCCTCGACAGGGGATTTATAGGCGTGTTGCATGACTGGTAATTTTTACCTTCTATTTCATAGCATGAACAAGTTTCACTTAATTTTATCACTTACTTATCTATATTGATACTATCACTTTAACATAAATATTTTGTGCAAACTCTTGGATATTTGTTCCTTCCATCTTTACTATTGAATCTTCTTATACGATTCATTTTCTGGAATCTTGTTGCAGTTAATGCCCTGAGAAAGAAGTTTGTCCTGTCCACAACTTTTTTTCTGTGGAGACAAAATAACATATCCATTTAAGATAATAAAATATGTCATTTTCTACTTCTCATGCTGACTGTATATACATTTAGGATGATAAAACGTGTCATTTTTTACTTACCTACTAATTTGTCCTGGGAAAGCAATTGAAGAATATTTGGCATCTAGAAAACCTATAGATCCCAGTAATTTGCTCGTGATATATGGAAATAATATTGGTTCCCTTAGTCAAAAATTGAGTTCTATGGAGTACTGGATTAAACTGAAATTCAGTTGCTCTTTCTCTCATTTTCTGGGATTCTTTTTTCTCAAATGTATATAATGCTTTTGCAATTCTCTAATATTGTTTTGTTTATATAACTTTTTCTCAGGTGTGAGCCATTCCCATCCTATCCAAGAACATATGATCTGGTGCATGGTGAAGGACTTCTCTCTCTCGAATTTGGTGAGCAGCCCAGATGTCGCATGCGAGATCTATTCACTGAGATAGATCGTTTACTTCGTCCTGAGGTATCCTTATGATTTGTTGTCGCTCTAAATTCTTATCTGGGTTTGCTGTTCCTTTATATGGCTTGACCCAAATATTTAAAACAGTCACTTTGGGACTACATAATCCTCTACAGTGCACGACTGCAGCTTTATTCCTACTATGTCTAGAAGACGTTCCATACATTGTCTTTGTTCTACTTAACCTTGAACCTTTAATTCAAAAGTTTTGACTTAATTCCCTAATATCATCAAGTAAAGCCATATCATCTCCTAATTAGGACTTTTGATTGTCCATAACTCATGAGCTTAATACATTTGTAGTTTGAATTCTGTTTGTCTCCTTTGTTCGTTTGAGTAGGCACTGTAGTACCCTTGCTTTATTCATATGTCCCGTTTAATAATTTTGTCTATCCATTGTCCTCATATTTTGCTAATGGACGTGTATTTGTAGGGGTGGGTGATTCTAAGAGACAGTGCTGCTGTTATTGAGCTCGCAAGATCTCAGACAACAATTCTGAAATGGGATGCACGAGTAGTAGAGATTGAGGGCAATAGCCATGAGAAACTCCTAATCTGCCAGAAACCTTTCTTCAAAAGACAAGCTAGCTAATTCTCAAGATGTCCAGGAGCCGAACATTGTAGATGATAATATTCACATTCATTCTGAATCTACAGTTCCACAGAAACGGTGGATTGATTTTTTTTCAAACAGCAGGTAGCGGGGAGCAGAAAACACGAATGCTTGGGCAAAACACAACTCCTATGGAACCGTAAGGTATACATGGGGACATGTAATTACACAATTGAGGCAAAGGCAAGTGAAAGAAGTGTAGGATTATGCACAAGTTTCCTTGTGATGTCTCCTTATAAATGAAACAACCACATGATAAATTTAATTGTTAGGATATTACACACAATAAGCAAATTATAATCTGCTATAGTGTATAGAATGCACTTACATTTTTTTTGGGACCTCTCTTTTTTCCCGTTTTCTTGTTTTTCACCACCATCCTATCCTGCTACCTTTGCTACATAATTATCGAATTATATTTTCAGTATGTTGTGTTATGATACTTTTCTGCCTATCGTTTATTCTTGAGATCTCTATCGCCTTTGGAATACGATTGCTGCTTGATTATACTATTTATCGTGATATGTTCACTCGTGAATTTTTGTGTATATGAAGATGGAGAAAGATAAAAAGAGAGCACAAAATATGTACTTTTGCAGTGTTAAGGAGAATTGGTGGTCGTTGGTCGAGTAATTTGTATTCAACCTCTACTTTGTGGAATTTGGGTCCGTTAAAATTTGAAACACTATCGGCTCATGGATATTTTGTTCTTATTGATTGTTAAAGAGCCATATTTTTTGTATCAAAAGGACTTGTAGCGTTATTCCCTATTTTAGAAGACAAATCTTGCCAACTCTAATGTGAGGGTGGTCGAATGTAGATCAAGGTGGTTTGAGTGAAAAACTTGCTACGTATAGGTCGAGAATTGAAGGGAGACAACTATGACAGATCGAACAGTGGACGCAGAGAGGTGAGTTTTACTTTATTTTTCTTTTTTCTTTATATTTCAAAGTTCAAACAGGTTGAGAGTTGAGTGAGTTACACTTGTCTTTATAAATTCAATACTCAATAAGGACTCGAATTCTTTATGATAAGTTTGAAAGCTCAAGAACTTTGCAGACAAAAGTTAATTGAGGATGTAGTTGCAAAATTTCAAATTTTCAACAGATGGAGGAGCTCTACTTTAATTTTGATTGTCAAAGAGTCATTTATAGCGTTATTTTATCTTTTAAAAGACGAATCTTGCCACCTCTAATATGAGGGCGATCGAATGTAGATCAAGGTGGTTTTGAGTTTAAGTCTTGCTACATATAGTCGAGAATAGGAGGAAGACAACCACGACAAAATAAAAAGGGGAAGTAGAGGTTGGTTTTTTGCTTTACTTTCCTTTTTACTTCAATGTTGAAACAGTCGAGTGAGCGTTCCTGGTCTTTATAAATTCAATAACCAATAGGCACTCAATTTTTTTAAAATAAATTCAAAATCTTAAGGACTTTGCATCAAAAAGTAAATTGAGGACCTATTTGCCAAAATATCAATAGGTAGGGAAAGCTCTAATCTAATTTTGATAGGTACACGTTAAATATTTAGGACGAGGGGGTTCGATAACTAAATTTATCCTTTCAAAGTCATGAGCAAGTCAGCAGATGACTTCACGGCTATTTTGGATGGTACAGGGGTTAAATTGTTAATGTCTTAAAAGTTGGGGTAAACACCTGATAAAACAAAATATCGAGGATATGTCTGCTAGTGCTACTTTACTAAAATGTAGAGGACTAATAGTGAAACTTACACTTTTTAATCCCTAAACCTCCTCCTCATTTCCGGGATTCTACCAGATCAATGGCGCTTCTGCGCCTCATGTGCAAAACAGCCACCACCATACTGAACTCGAGCAAACCCCACATTTTTTCCCCCTTTTCCAACTTCTCCACATCCTTTCTGATCACCAAAACCCCCAAGAAATTCAAGAAAAAACGCAAGAAAAAGGATAGTCCTCGCACGAACCTGGTCCAAACCCAACCAAATCTTGTACACCACTTCGAAAACATCCTTCTCAGAGATGCCCACTTCAGATTCCTCACCAAAACTAAGGAATTCCTCTCTAAACAGCCGCAACATGTCCTACTCCTTGACGAAGCCGGCAAACTCCACCAGCAGCTCGGCTTTCCCCGCGGCCGGAAAGTTATCAGGTCGATACAGCGCCACCCGTTAATTTTCCAAACCTACCGGCATACGGATAATAAAATGTGGTTCGGGTTTACTGATTTCATGGATGAGTTGCTGCGCGAGGAACAGGGGATCATGAATGAGTTGGAGCGAGAAAGAGTTGATGTTGTGAGGAAATTATTGATGATGTCAGAGAATAAGAGGATACCTTTGAGTAAAATTTACCATAACAGGCTCTTGTTTGGGATCCCGGAGGATTTTAGAGACAGGGTAGCGGAGTACCCGAATTATTTTCGAGTAATAGTTGAGGAGGATGGGAAGAGAGTGCTCGAGCTAGTAAACTGGGATCCGACATTGGCGATGAGTGCATTGGAGAAGGAATTTTTGGTTGATGAGGACAAGGTGAAAAAAGCTTTTAAATTTCCTATGAAGTACGGTAAGGAATTGGAGTTGGACGTGGAGGGTGAGAGGAAGTTGAATATGTTGAACACGTTGCCTTTGGTGTCTCCTTATTCGGATGGGAGAAAGTTGGATTTGTGGACGTTAGAAGCGGAAAAGTATAGGGTGGGAGTGATCCACGAGTTCTTGAGCTTGACGTTGGAGAAGAGAGCTTACATACATAACATTGTTGAATTCAAGGACGAGTTGTGTCTCACAAAACATACTTATCAGATGCTTTTGAAGCAGCCTTGGACTTTTTACTTAGCTGGTACAGAGATGAATTGGTGTGTATTTTTGAAGGATGCTTATGGGGAAGATGGAGTGCTGATCAACAAAGATCCACAGATTGAATTCAATGAGAAGCTTCATAAGTATGCAGAGATGCAAGAACTGGAATCTGATAAGTTATATCAGTAAGAAATGAGGGTATTTTAAGTGTCGTTGGATTCTAATCTCGGAGACTGAATTTGGAAGCAGATTTTGCAGAGGGCGCGGGAGATAGATCGAAGACAAGACAAATGTCAAATATATACAAACAATACAAGGTATTATTAAGGATCTTGGAGTTAATTATCATGCTTTGCTATTAATTGAGTGAGAATGTGTTGTTATTCTCGTGTTAAAGGAATAGAATTGCTGGGAAATTATTGTAACGGGCTTCTTGTGTCTTACTCTACTCTTCCATTCACTCTATTGTAGTGTTGTGAGTTATTTCTAGAGGAGGTAAGGCATTTTTAAGACCTGTTTTACCTGCTGTAAACTTGAAGCATATGATGTTCTGTTTTCTTCAAATGATGTCATTATCAATTTCCTTAGTGCAATGCCTCTATCTAGCTACCCTCCGATGGCTATTTACCAAAGTTGATATTATGCATTCTGAAAATGACAATTTGACAAGGTGGTTACCATAAGATACATTTTGAATATTATTTTGTGTTTAATACAATGTTCCTTATTGATAATGGCATCAAGGTCGGACTTTGAATGTGACTTGTAGAGAGGTTTTTATAGCAAATTTTTGTTAGAACTAATCATGACCTGGGAATTCAATAGTCATGTTGTTAAAACCTTCCAAATGACAACATGATGAACTGAATGCTTATGGTTATGACATCATGGTAACTAGGGACATCAAATGGAGTGGGAAATAGAAGACAATCCTTTTTGGATGGACCATCAAATGGAATAGTGAATTGTTAATTAAGTGTGTTTGATTGGTATAATTTTCCACCCGGAAAATTTTGAAATTTTATGTACGTTTGGCCTTCGTTTGCATCAAA